>BMAO01010994.1:0-96765 GCA_019973975.1 Trichonephila clavata
TATAGAGATTTTTTTGTGTTTTTTAGATTTGTTTAGTACATTTTAAGAAAAATACACTAACATTAAGAAGAGAAAAAGAAATTACTACTACTAAAATGGGAAAAGATTGGTAAAAATTTACAAAAAATAACATAACGGGGCCCATTCTATACCCAAAGTTTATGAACAAATTTTCAATTTTTCAATTCTGATGTGTTGCTACGTTGTCCATTTTTGAAATGACTTTCAGGATAAGAGATATTTTAAATTTTACAAAAACTAGAGCATTTTATCTTAGTTATTATATGAAATTGCTTAAAAAACAGTGTTATATTCACATAAGGGACTGTAAATTTTGTAATAAAACAGTGATTGATAAATCTGAAGGTGTTCAAACCTTTCTACTATTATACAGAACATGCACAAAATATTTCATTTAATTATTTTCAAAACTTTTTAAGCAATCGCTGTCCCCATTTGAGCATTTAAAAAAAACATTTCGAGTAAAGCGCGTTTTAAAGTTTGACATCTTGTTTAAAGTTATGGCATCTGCTTTTACTAAAACACGTAATTTTTGTTCTAGTAACAGAAAATAATAAACTTGGTTTTTTTTTAAAGCTAATAAGATGGCCTATGAAATAGAATATATACATAAAAAATTGTCAATTTTTGGCAAAATTCACAATTTTAGGGTAGTCTGATACCTTAAATAGGAGATCTAATAGCTCTGGACTTTCAGTGATGTTTTTGTTAGAAATAGAATTAACTCTGGTCAAAAACTAAAGTTCTAACAAAATTAATTGGAAACAGAGAGCTAAATTTGAACATCTTAGGTAACCTGGGTTGTATTAATACTGCCCATATATTCTAAAGTTAATAATTAGAAGTTTTAAAGCATGTTTTTAAAAATATTTATTTTAATATCTAATTAAAAATGCATTACATCAAGCCTTTATAATGAAATTTTGTTTTTAAAAATTAAATAAAGTTTATTGTATGAATAACGAAAAAAAAAAAGGATTTTGTATGATTCCTTTCTATTTGTATTTAAAGAATTTCTCATTTTCTACAATATTATTAAAGTAATATTTTTTTTTTGTATTTTCAATCCTATTTTTATTTAGATATTAATTTATTAACTTTTAGTATATGCTTATCTAGATATTATTCTTATGAAATTATCCTTTGTGAAATAAGGCTGTTTTCAGCTAATGTTAAAGAATAGTATTCAAATTCAAAATATTTTTTCCGATATAAAAGTAATCAAACAATAACATTATATTATGGTTCACTATCCTGTAGATAATCACTTATTTTATCATGTTACTTATTTTTTCCCGAGCGACACATTTTTTCTTTTATAAAATGAGTTTCACACTTTTCTCCCATACCGTAATGTTAAAGGAGCTATCCCTTTACATGTTAAACGAAAAACTAATTATTTATGAAATATTTTGAAATTTTAAAAATTCTATGTTATAAGCAAATGCATAAGTTATACACTGTCACAAATTTTTATAAAAATTGAGGCAAGTTTTTCTGTTTAAAAATGTGCTCCGCGTTAAATTCATGCTCTCGTACATATGGCGAAAACAGCCTAAATACTTTCGTTTCAGACTTTAAGGTTGTTGTATAATTAACTACACGAGTTTTTAATTTACTTTCTTTTTTAATTTAGGGTACAGAAATGAGCTGTATACATATTTTTTAAATTTTACTAGGAAGTAGATCAGTAATAAATTTTGATGCCAAAAGGTCTTCAGGCTTTAATTTTAAATCAAATTAATTTTGAAATATCTTTCAATTTCCGAAATTTACCATTTTAAACCAAAGATAAGTTCATAGATTTCTTACAAGAGTCATTCTTCGAAGCACTACGAGGACTATTAATGACGAACTTCGTAATTTTCAGCCACGGTAAAATGACTAGGACGATACTTGTGAGCTGCACCCCTTTCTTCAAACTTCCCCACCAAGCCACTATGAGGATTTTGCACCTCGACATTTTTAAAGTGCATCAACCCCTGTAAATGTTTCGAACTAGTGACTCGCCAAAAACGATGTCATTTAAACAAATGAAAAAGCACTAAATACACTTTCGTTCATTGTTTTTTTGTGTCTTTAAAATGTTTTTTAATTAGTGTAAAATTTTTCATTGTCTTGCAATGCTTTTAATAGATCCTTTAAAACAGAGGTTTTTAAACTGTAGTCCACAGACCCCTGGGGGCCCTAGAGCTTTTCTAGGGGGTATGCGAAGGCCTCTCATTTATTGTTAAGATTTCCCTCTTTTACAGACTCTAAAAGGCGTTGCTTCACTAGATGTGCCATCATACACTAGATCTCTGAATTGCCCCCAAAGAAAAATTCTATAAGAACACATATTTTAACCAAGTATATTCAGTTTTTTTATTGTTTGCAATTACATAGCCATTATTACAACGTAATATTTTCAAAAAAAAATAAATCTAGAAACACGTGTTTCAAGATAAGTAGTAGAGCAGGGCCATTTTTCTGCTTATGCGCGCTAGGCACATGCCTAGTGCGCAAAAGATTTACGAGTGCAGAAAAAAAAATTGAGAACGAAAAAGGAGAAAAAATTACAATTGCAGTGAACGAACCACCGCCTAGCGAATCATGTATGCGTTGTGTTTGTGTGTGTGAGTGTGCGCAGAACTATGGACAACATTTACTAAGGAAAATAAAAAGCTTAACAAACTTTCATTTTGTTATGCACTCAAAATGATATTGAAACGTAAATTGATTACAATGATGTCATCAGGGATGTCTTAAGACTTCTTGAGGCCCTGGGCTCCTACACAAATGTAGACTCCAACTATGAACCTTAAAAGTAGACATTATATATCACACGTTGTCAAATACTCGTACAAACAATAACCTGAAAAATCTTCCACCACTCGGTCTTGTTAGAAACTCAAACTTGGCTAAATATTTCCAAAATTAAGAAGCCATGAAAATCAAAATCGAACATCTGAATATTTGTGCAAGTGGATAAATTGCCAAACATTAAAGAATAGCCCATTCAGTTTGGCTGACAATATGAAGATAATTTTCATTTTGTAGAACGATCTTCTCTAGGACCTTGTGTGAACCCGATTGATGGCCTACCCGGAGTTTACTTTCATACTGAACTTATGTCCGTCACGAACAAGAACTCAGATATGCTCCCGATTACCTAAACAGTTGGCTCTGGAAGTCCTAGATGACATTCCGAGTGACTCCATTTTGATTTATACAGATTGCAGTAAAGACGATTTGAACAACGCTGGGAGTGGTGTCTTTATCAAAAGTCTTTCAGTTCAGCTTTCTAGATACAACCCGGAAAACTGCTCGGTATTCAGAAGTGAATTAATTGCCATAAATGAAGGATTAAAGACCATCCTTGACGGCACTGATTCTAATGACATTTGAGTCCTTACTGACAGTCAGAGCTCGATTCATTATCTACAGGACTGGAGAAATGTATGCGACTTCATGGGCATACAAATTATCGCCCATCTTAAAAATCTAGCCAAGGGAAAAGAAGTCCATTTTCAGTGGATTCCCTCTCATGTTAACATCCAAGGAAAAGATGCTGCAGACATCTTGGCTAAAAGAGGTTGTTCTGAGCCTCGCAACCTTGACTACACACTAACATATAAAGAAATTTTCTCTATAAAGAAAAAAGCAGTCAGACAAGACTGACTCATCCCTCCCGCCCATCCTTGGTTCAGCAGGAAGACCCCGGGAGAAGCGTTAGAATTCGGGGTGACAGAAATGATCAAACGGTCATCTCAAGACTCATAAATGGACATCTAAAAACATGACATTCGACTCAGGACGCAAAGCTTTTTCATTGTGCAAAAAATGCAATCTGAAGCCGACATTTCCCGATCACATCCTGGATTGCTTGGGGTTCGCTCTGGCGGATGTTTATGAAAGTCCTCAACTGGTGCTTGACTTCGCTAGAGTTCACGGTATCATGAATCTGATCTAGCTGCCGCTAGATCTCTGAGGGATTAGAAACAACAACAACATAACATAAAACAAATTTGCATGGTTTACAATTCCACAAACCAGCTCGACAGGCTGCCACCATTTGACTGAATGAGTAGTGATGGTGAATGGTGGTACATGAACGAAAGTCATCATATGTAGTCAGTTGACATATCGTCCGAAATTCCCAGTTTTTCAGAAAATACAGCCGGAAATAACATGTAACTGTTGAAATCATTCGAATTGTGATCTTATTAAGGCTGAGTCGAGAACGAGACGAGGCCCCCATTGTGGCCGAGGCCCTGAACTCGGGCATAGTTGGTCCATGCCTTAAAACACCCCTGGATGTCATTAACGATTTTACAATGATCAAAGCTCGAAGGAAACCTTTATTATACAAGTACAATGACAGTGACTCAACAAAGGGTTAGGACGTTAAAAGTAATATGTAGTAAAGCGATAGCGATGATAAAAAAGGGCAGTCATAGAGACTGCCGATAGAAGTGAAAACTTTTAGAATTAAAATTTGAAATTTCATATTGTTTGAATTAAAATTATCAACTTCAGTCTGGTTTTCACATATATTGACACTCCGAGCAACAATTATACGCATGTTTATATGGTTTTCTTATTATTCAAATATATTACGGGCTGTACAAGATCATAACAAAATGTAAATATAATTCAATTGAAATAACAATTAATATACAATCATATTATTTATGGATAGTATTTGTATTTACTTAAATTTCAATGTACTTGATTTTTAACATTATTTTAAGTGTTTGCATCATTGTCATCATTAAATTCAACAATACTTAGACTTTTTGTACTTTTAATTATTTCATTTTGTTCTAAAAAAGATACAATAGGCTTATGGTAACTAAAGTAAGAAAGGAAAAAGTTTGATTCAAATTTATCTATGTATCGCGTAAAAACCGCATCGATCGTCGTTTTATATTTTGTAGTACTGAGTTTTCGATCATTGGACATATTTAAATTAAGTGTTTCATTTAGAAATTCAATTAGTGGTAGATTTTTATCATCTGCAAAGTTATAATTGAAGTCTCCAATTGAAATCATCGGTACATTATCATGTTTTCCACCAAATCTTTTATCGAGTATTTCAGAACTTTCTTTTGTATAAATCATCAAATTTTCGAATAAAAATTGTTGAATCTGTCTCAGATTTTCCAGGCGAAATATAAACGGCAACCATTAATATGTATTGCCCATTCTCGGAATCGCAACGAGCAACGCATATTTCGCCTATATCAGAAACATTAACACCAATGCTTCTAGTGAATTTAGTATGTATGTCCATATGTGAAGTAATGAAGTGTGACGTATCTTCAGTATTATGATAAATAGCTACGCCTGCTGCTGGAATTTCGGGTCTTTAATAACTTACAACAAAGTTGAAATTCGAAATATCAAGTGGTTCTTCGTTTTTCATACGAATTTCTGAGAAAAGCAGAACATTTGACTTTCTTACGATAGCATCATTTTTTAGGTCAGAGTTATACGCATGTAAACTTTGACAATTGAATGAAATTATCGATAAAGTTTTCTAGAAATTCTAGAAAAGTTTTGGTTACCGTTTGTAGTGTATTGTTTTGTAACCTTTTCAATTCTAACTTTAGATCCTCTCGATCACTTGATATTTTATGATGTTTATTTGCATTAATAACCATATTTTAAACTACAACACATTAATCTTGAATTGTTATTAGGTTTTATAAAATTTTTAATTTCAAAATCCACGATAAAAATATGATTGAATTACTAGAAATCTGTTTTACCGCAGTAGTAAGAAAACGTCTAAGCCACTGTGAAATACTAATCCGGATTGCGTGATGCATTGCAGAGGTTAAATATTAGAGAATAAATAATGCAAAATTTTCAAACGCCAGAATAAATACAAAGATTTAAAATAATTTTAAATAATATAAAAATTTCAAACGCCAAAATAAGTATGAGTTTTTGAAATAATTTTCTGTTATTTATTTTTAATCTTGAAAAAAATTAGTACATTTATTTAGTTAGTACTCACTATTGTACCGCACAATGATTCTTCAATTAAACGATTCAAATAATAATCAAACAAAAACACTATTTCAACAATGCACAGTATATACACATTGAACTTTTCACCAAATCCATTCAATTTCCCTTATAAGATATATGCAGATATATTTCCCTTGTAAGATATATAAGATACGTCAGCTGTATAGCTACAGATAGACTGCTATAAGCATATCGGTGACGCGAACGCACGAGATTTCACCCATCCAAAAAGTTTCTAAGGCAAACAGAACACTGCGCATGCGCCAGTCAGAGCATGTCGGTGACGCGAACCCATAAGATTTTCCTCTACCAAAAAGTGCCCAACGCCGCTAGAGAAAATTTCACTTCAACAAGTTGATAGCAGTTAATATAATAATGTATACTCTATACCATCATTGCAAACGGTTTCATTAATTTACTGCATTATTTCACAAAGGGGTGAATGGTCCGTGATGTCTTAAGGTAAGAAATGTACAAGAGTGTCCAAACCACATGCCACTATCCTTTCCTTATGCTGCCCGTTGCCAACCCGGGACACGAGAGTTCATAGTTGGTGGCTAATGGAAAGACTGTCCAAAAAGCAAAAACAAAGAAAGGTAAAAGAGTAAGAAGGGAAAAGGTAAGGAAGATGGGGACGCTCTAGAAATAGAGGGGGAAGGGTCGTAACAATTTGAAGTGCCTAGGGCGCCAGGGATGTTAAAAACGGCCTTGTAGTAGAGACAGTCTAAAAATTATTATGGAACCTTGAAATCCCTCAGCCATGTGTTGGGAGCCAGGTAAGGCTGTGCAAAATCTCGGGGGTCCGCGATGTCAGGCCGATACAGATAAGGGGATCGTGGTGATCGAAAGTTTTATTGAACCGTTGCTTTAAAATATTTCTAAAAGTTAAAAAAATATTCAATGATACTAAAATATGCCAAAATTTTACATTTTTATTCTAAAATTAATTTTTTCTACCAGTAATTAATTCAGTTACTTTAATGAATATTTGTCGTTAAATTATTGAAATTCGTCCATATGTTAAAAAAATGAGCACTTAAAACCTTGTAAATGTTATTTTTTGAAGACTCAATCATAAATATAGCTGCAATCGAAATATTTACAACTAAACAAGTTTTACCTTGTCTTCTTCGCTGACGGAAAATTCTGACAAATCACTGATTGCCTCATCTTCATCAATGAAACCAATTTCTATTATTGAAGGAGAGAAAGCTGAATCATCACAGCAGATTTTGTTGTCTACAAATGTTGGCTGGCATTCCGTCTGAAAAAATGAAAGTAGAAGCTTGTAACCAGCCAAATTATTAGTCATTAATTTTGTCATGTATTAAAGTATTCTTAAAAACGGTTTCCTAAAAACTGATCTAAAGTAAGATTTAACTTTAATTTCTTCGTTTTAGGTTCAGTAGTATTACGAAATTAAAAGTTTGAGATGATGTTTATGAAAAAGAAGTTTAGATTAGGGTTAAAGGATACAATTTTGTGTTTTTTAAATTTAGTTTTTTATCACACGAAATGAAGGAAATATAAATTTAACCTTAATTATAGTTTTGTCTTATACTTATCTTCAAATAAAATTCATATTTTTATATCTTTTCTTTTCTAAAATTCATAGTTTCTATCCGAGAAATTTGTTAAACATCTAAAAATTTATAATCTCAAGTCCAGTTGAATCTCTTAAGTTTTATATTAGTAATTAGATTGGAGAAATATTTAAAAAAATTTATATGGCATTTGGAAAACGATACTAACAGTTAGTGTTAAAAAAAAGTAATGAATCGGTAACTTTAAGCTTGAAAATTAGTATGATTTTTAAATAAAAGTTTTCAAGGTCAAATAGTTTTTCCAGTAATTAAGTACATTAGTGATAATTTGTTTTTATAATCATGACGGGATCTGATTCAAATACTAATTTCTACAAAATATAAGTAATATTTTATTTTACCTTTTATGTGAACAATTTTTTAATCCTAATATTTAAAATAAATAATAAAGCCAAACACACACATTTATGCCAAAATTAACGAATTTGAAGAATTATTATTATTTTTTTTAGGAAAAACGTTTTTTTTTATGGTATGATAAGTAAATATTAAAAAGCGTAACTTAAATTAAAATATATGCTAATTTTTATATTGGCAACTTAAAAGTCCATTGTGAAAATAAATAATTAAAAGTAAAAAAGAAGTATTTATACATAATTCTAATTGAAATATCGTTAGTTTGCATACATGTTAAATTTATTGTTCTCTTGTATTGACATAATGCATTAATAAAAATCATATATAAAAATGTGATTAACTGAAATAAAATAAAAGCATAAACACTAAAATGTTCTTTGAATTTTCAGGTTAAGACAATTAGCAATTTTCAACAAAAAAGTAATCAAAACGTTCTAAATATTTCATTCCTTGTTGTGTATTTACAAAAATTAGGAGTATAAGAACATTTACTATATATAAAGTTGATTCATGATAAATGAATTTCAGAATCCTGCGTTGACCAATCCCGTCTATTGATTCCATTATTTACACTATAGCAGCATTGTTGCTATGGGGGAGGGGATCAGATTCTATGAATGAAATCTTTGTTATTGTTTTGAATCTCACCTCAAGCAACAACACTAATTACGACCAATCGAAACCTTCACACAACTCTCACTTATAATTTAATAAATTTTGTCAGCATTAATCTATATATAAAACACGTAAAAAACTGTAAGATTAATATATTTTCATTCACAAATACTCAGGGGTTGCTTAACCCAATAAACTGATTGTTATTGATTCTTCTGAAGTTCTAAATTCGAATTTTAAGTAAAGAATGATATTGATTATTCTAAATGGAAGGGGCACAAACGATTATTGGAATAACCTTACCTGTGCAGCCGGCTCCATGCTGTTCTAGGCCTGTATCTTCTTACGTTATCCAGTGAAACCGAAAACTCACATTTCCGACGCCCGCCATCTTCCTCCTCAGAATCGTCTGCTATATCTCGGAGTGTAGAATGTATCGATCGTTTTCTACTGACTCAGAACGTAGTCTGCCGCCGCCCCTGTGTATTCGCTTAGGGCTGCAACACAGGTGAGCTTTGGATTACACTGTGGAGCACTAGCTTGACATTGATCGGGGCAGCTGTTGACGAGGGGGATTGGCAGGAAACACGAATGGTAGAAATAATGCTAATTTTGGAAAGGCATGACCAATTCCGATAAAGTGTGCCGGTTCTGTCGCACTGTGGGGTCATTGTCAATCTCTTTAATGATTTACGAAACGATGATAATTCTTTGTTTACTGAATGGAACTCCACGTCAAACAGTTTATCCTCACTGATTGTATTTGCTTCTATTTTAGTGTTAAAGTTCTAATTAGAGCTGAAATTGCAATAAAATAATGATTAAGTTTGTGCGTTTTGATTTTATTGTGTAGAAATGACATAAGAAAGAACGGAAAACTTTATTATTATTGAGTTTTAATGAATAAGCAATATATATATATATATATATATATATCATAAGAGTATATGTATCGAACAGCATTTTAAGCTATCCGACTACCCTAAAATTGTGAATTTTGCCAAAAATTGACAAATTGTTTTTAAGATTTTATTTTATATGCCATTTTATTAGCTTTATAAAAATACCAAGTATTATTTTCCATTCACTACAACAAAAACTGCGTTATAGTAAAAGCAGATGCCATTACTTTAAGCAAGATGTCATACTTTAGAACGCGTTTTACTTGAAATGTGTTTTTTTGAAAATGCTCAAATGGGAAC
This sequence comes from Trichonephila clavata, assembly GCA_019973975.1. Classification (NCBI taxonomy): domain Eukaryota; kingdom Metazoa; phylum Arthropoda; class Arachnida; order Araneae; family Nephilidae; genus Trichonephila; species Trichonephila clavata. The sequence goes on from BMAO01010994.1 coordinate 9,818, forward strand.
AGCGATTACTAAAAAAGTTTTGAAAATAATTAACTGAAACTTTTTGTGTATGGTATGTATAATAGTAGAAGTGTTTTTTAACCTTCAGATTAATTTACCACTGTTATATTACAAAATTTACAGTCATTTATGTGAATATAATCACTGTTTTTTAAGCAGTTTCATATAATAACTCAGATAAAGTGCTCTAGTTTTTGTAAAAAATAAAATATCTCTTATCCTGAAGTTCATTTTAAAAATGAATAACGTAGCAACACATCAGAGAATTAAAGAATTGAAAATTTGTTCATAAATTTTTGGTATAGAATGGGCCGCGTTGATGTTATTTTTTTGTAAATTTTTACCCATTTTTTCCCATTTTAGTAATAATAGTTTCTTTTTCTCCTCTTAATTTTAGTTTATTTTTCTTAAAATGTACTTAAAAAATATAAAAACAACAACAAAATTCTCCATATCTCTATTTTTTTTTAAAAAAAGTTGTCGCAAGTAGTCGGATAACTTAAGTTTGAAGGCAGTTTAAATTTTTTTTCTCTATTAAGGAACTCTTAGTATCATTTTATATTTTCTTAGACTTTAGAAAAATTTTCAAACTTCTTAATAGCTATTCAAATTTGAAAGACTTGTCCTATTTCTTTGATTCGTAGCAATGCATACGAAACTTAAATTAAGGCCAATTAATATTATTATTTAAAATTCATTGCATATGATTTAAAAAATAGTCTTAAATTTTTTTGTTTATGCCTATTTTCAAGGACTTTTACTAATATTTTGTTTTGAAATTTTAATATATCACTGTTTGTGGTACAGTAATTATGTAAGTAAATTGTGGAAAACATATTGCATCACTATTTTTTTGTTTAATAATCAACCAAAATCTTGATTAGACTTATTATATTCCTTGAATAAGAATTGTTTTTTTTTAATAAAGCCTTCTTTTCTGTGTTTAATTTGTTTAAAAGTGGACTCAATCCTCGAACTGTAATTGACGGCAAATTACAAATATTTTTCAGTTGCTAAAACTTATAAACATAAGTACTTACGCTTTTTTAGAATTTTAAAACATATTTCCACCATTTTTTATATCATCTGCATTCTTTACTCTTTAAGTGTCATTGTTAAGCCTAATTTTCTACGATATTTGGAATATATATTTCACGAATTTCCGATATTTCGATATTTATGATGTCAGTATACTGAGGTTTAGTTTGTACATCTAAAAATGACTCTCAACTTATATGTTTTTTGATCTGTCATTATCGATAAAAAAAAGACAGAATCAAATTTGTTCCCGTGACTCAACATAAAGTTAACGTACTATGTAGTGTTCAAATTTAGTTTGTAAGTAGTGTTTTGTAAACATTTATTTTGAACACAAGAAATAATTTTTCAGTAAGGCTAATTAAAAGATACTTAATATTTTAGGTATTTACTCCATTTCGTAACAAGTGTGATTGGATTATTTTTGCTAGAATATAAATTCCTAAATTAATTTTTGTAAGATATGCTTTTTGAAATTTTTTTTGCTGTATCTATTTATAAACACTTATTTTTCAATATTTCTAGATACGGAAAGAGTCTTACTAACAAAAGCAAGAAAAAAAAATTCTTCTTTCCTTTTTTGATCACATTTTAAAGAAGTTTTGAATATATTGGAGTCAAGAGAAATTTTATCTACAAAATATTCTTAAATGGAAAGTTTGTATCGGAATTAAAGGAAATGTATTAACTTAATAAAAGAGATAATTCACTTATTTTTGATTAAAGTAATGAAATGTAATAACTATAGAAAGCTCTAATAAAAAAAGCGAGCGTTTTACATTTGCGAACCTAATTCTGGAATTAAAAGTTAATCCTTATTTGAAAACAATATTTTTCCTTTTTTTTGAATTTATTGTATTTTTCTGATGTAAAATTTATTCTACATCAAAAAAGTTTTCTAATGAAATCTTATATAAAATTAGAAATTCCAATTATGCTGCATTTAAGTCCCCAGACACGTAACCCATAAAATAATTATGAAAAATATTTATATATCCGGGAATCAGTGATGTATACAGATTACTTCTAAAATCAGTTATATTTTTAAAACAATGTAAGAAAAACACTGAGACGTAATCTTTATGCTAAAAATAAGAAATTTAATGGTCTATTACAGGGGGGGGGGGACAGACTTTTCCAAAGTGCGGGCTACTTCTAGCTTTTTTCAAGGAGTTGCTGTCCACCCAGTGAAAGTGACGCTCACAAGGGCGGGATAGGGGTCAACGGGTCCGGACCCTCCTTCATAACCCTTAATTTTTTCCCCAATTCATTATAGTCCCGTGTATATAGTAAGTAAAATGTAATTAAGTATTTGATATTAGTAATTTTTAAATTTATTAATGTTAATTATTTATTCAAAAATTTATTTTTTGCTGTTTCTTGTTCCCAACAATCTATAAAATAATAATAATAAAAAAAATGTTTGGCTGCGTATTGGGGTATGATATGAGAACGGTAGACCTTCAAACCTCGACCCCATCTCCCCTTTAAAAATTCTTGTGCACGCTATTGCCCAATGTCGTAGGTATGGTGAGGTAAGAAAAAGGTTATTATTATAACTTAGTAATGAGTACGGAATATGTACTTATATATACTACATATAAAACACTTTTAAAATCGCGTTTAAAGCAAAACGCAAGATACAAACTTAATAATAATAGCCCCAAATATAATTATACCAAATGATACATTTATTATGAAACAATTAAAAATACATTAAAAAAATAAAACATTTTTATTTGGAGTTAGTTTTTGTTATTATAGTCAGTAAAAGGCTTAGTCTGCGTAGTGACAGCCAAATTTGAATTTTCCGTATTTAATTACGGAATCCTGGTAAAGGTTTTAAGCGGTCACCCCAAAATATCTTGGCGGTCCTCCAGTCGATCGCTATCGACGTAATGGCCACCCCGGGTTTATGGGAAGGGTTGAGACCGGATTCCATCTCACCCAAGTGTACGACACTGTGATGAATTTTGAAATTAAAGAAGAGGAAAAGAATTGTTGATGCCCGTTGAAAAAGCACTTTTTTTAAAAGAAAAAAATCAAAGAGTGTCGGTACTCAGCGTAAAGATAATATTTATAAAAAAATGTTCCAAGCGAATTAACTTTTTTAAGGTATCCGACTACCCTAAAATCGCCAATTGACAATTTTATTTTTTATGATTTTATTTTATAGACCATCTTATTATATTTGAAAAAAATTCCAAGTTTTTAGCTTCTATTCTATAGAACAGGGATCGGCAACCTTTGTTCTGTAGCGTGCCAAACCAATCTACCAATATGATTCAGCGTGCCACACAGTAGAGAATTTTTTAAGCAATTCGATTTCAACGATAATGTATGCAGATTTATAGAATAGGGTTCAATAAAATAGATTTACAGTTTTATTATACATTAATTTTGCATCATTTAAAGGTATTTCTAAACATAAAAATAAATAGCATAAAATACAACTATTCCTTCAACAACAATAAAAATAAATAGCATAAAATACAACTATTCCTTCAACAACAGCAAAAAGAAATAGAATTGTATATATACTATGTATTTTTAAACATTTATTAAAAAAAGATCTAAACAACATAAAATAGAAATGTTTCCTTTCGCTATGGCTAAATAAAAAATTTAATGCGAACTTATCGCTTACACTTTCATATCTCAAAATCGTGGGTATAATTTGTGACTTTGAGTTGAAATAATTCTGAACATTCAGTTGTTAAACAATTTCTTCGTGGGCTCGAAGTATTTTTCATACGAGGAAAAAAAGAATTTACTTAGATATCTATAACCACAAAAGTGGAAAGCAGAGTACATGCAATGTTCTCTCCTTCAAACAGTTAAATCTCTCCAGTAATGGCATTCACTAATTTATAAAACAGCTGTAAATTTATCTTTTAAGTTTTCTTTCAGATTTTTTCATAATATCGTAAATGTTCTTAATTCTGAGGATGTTTGTCAAACAACGTCCATAAAAATTTTATCACTTTCCATCCACTCAAAAATTGACAAATTTCTAGAGTTGTGTAGAGTGCCACTGAGAATTGTACCTCGTGCCATAGGTTGCCAACCCCGGCTCTAGAACAAAAATTAAAAGTGTTTTAGTAAAAGCGAATGCCATAACTTTAAACAAGATGTCAAACCTTATAATGCGTTTTACTTGAAATGTGTTTTTTCGAAACTGCTCAAACAGGGTCAGCGATTGGTCAAAAAGTTTTTAAAATAATTAACTGAAATTTTTTGTGTATGATTTGTGTAACAGTAGAAGTGTTTTAATCTTCAGATTTATCAATCACTGTTTTATCAAAAAAATTAGTCCCTTGTGTGAATATAATCACTGTTTTTTAAAGCAATTTCATATAATAACTAAGATAAAGGGCTCTAGTTTTTGTAAAAATAAAAGTATCCTTTATCCTGAAAGTCATTTTAAAAATTAACACCAAAATAACACATAAAAATTGAAAAATTGAGAATTTGTTCATAAACTTTTTGTGCAAAGGGCCATTGTTTACGTAGTTTTTGTAAATTTTTACCGATTTTTTCCTATTTTAGTAATAATAATTTTTTCTCCTGCTAATTTCAGCATTTTTTCTTAAAATGTACTAAATAAATCTAAAAACCACAAAAAAATTTTCATGTCTTCCTTTTTTAAAAAAAAAAGTTGTCGCAAGTAGCCGAATACACCTTAAATATATAATACACAACTTTATACTTTACAGAAACAAAGAAAAGTTGTTGATTAAATTATATATTCTTAAACACAAAAGAACAAGAATTCCACATGAAAGTAGAAAACAGAGTTGAATATGATTTTAAAATATAAGAAAAAAATTTTGTAGTTGTAATTCAGTAAAGTGAATTGTTTAAAATATAAATTTTTTTAGGCTGAAAAGAAACTTGAAAGCATCAGTATAACATTTTTTTTGGCAAGATGCCAACAAATAAGAAGTGTATAACTCTTTTATCTTGAATCGTGTTTTGCTCCTTGAATATAGGGGGAAAAAAACGAAAAAAAAAAAAAAAAAAACTAGTTTTGCGTTTTGAAATTTAATAATCTTCTCATATCTTAGAGAGTCATGTTTGAAATTCTCTGCACGGTACATTTAAAAACGAATAACGGTGAACTATTAAATACACTGTAGATATACACATGGACATTCTAGACATACATATTAGGAATTAAAATCCCTTTCAGACATCTTTTAAATAAATTTATTAAAACCCCTTTTCATCCTTTAATAAAATCCGTTGTACATCTTTTTTAGATACATTAACAATAATTAATATTGAAACAATTCAATAATTTATATTGATTAGTATAATTACCCGAATTTTTTAAAAATTTAATATTATTTGTAAAAGCTGTAAAAGTAAAATTTTAAAGAAAAAAAATTTACTAAGTTATAATACTCTTTATTAGAATCAAGAAAAAACTATTTATATATGATTATGCAAATCATAATTCATAGTTCATAGTATTTGATACTAATTTCCTAATAATGAAAGAGTCGCAAGAAGGCACATCGCAGATCTGATAAACACACATGCACGCACCCGTGCGCGCGCTTGATCATTTTAGAGAGAGTGCTGCATTACTATGCTACACATTATAAAATTAACATTGAAGGTGATTGTTGCCTAAACCAGAATTCATCAATGATAACTTATATAATGGATAGATCATCAAATAAGCCTACGTAGGAGATATTTACTTGATAAGAGGTAAAAATATGAACTTTGTTTCATGTAAATTAATGTGACATCCTCTGTGCCCTCTGGAAAGTAACATGCTATTGCCTTTTCTAAAATGCCTTACAAAAAAAATTTTGAACAAAATAGGACTTCATATTATCAACCATTTATTACGTGGTTTTTCCCAAGAGAATTAGTAAAACTCGAATAGAACCCGTTACTACTCTTTCTTCATATGCGCATTTGTGCAAATGACGATTTCGCCTCTGGTTCTTGTTTCGTCCCCCCCCCCTAATATATATTTAAACGTAATTTTTAATCAAAATATTTATGAATATTAACTATATCCTTATTTCATAACTTCATTAAAGTATTGTTATATTTTTGTTTGATTTTTGAATTTGTATAACCTACTAGTTTATTATACACTATCTAAATTTATTCATAGCGCATACACTTTCTCTCAGCTATTCTAAATATTTTTATTTAGCTATATTTTTACTTAAATTATCTTTTAAAAGGGTAATAATTTAAATAAAGGATATATATTCAGCAACAATATAAAACCAAATAATTCATTATAGGATTTTCTTTTATATTGTTTCTTAATGAAGTGATTATATTTAAAAGAATTTTGCAATTTTCTTAATACAGTAAAGCTAGCTTGAGATCTAGTAATATTTAATTATTCTAGAAGTATGCTATAATTGCTAAATAATTTGTATTTTTTATCTTAATTGGTGAAGGGTGCTCTTATTTTCAGAAATTTTTTATTGAATTTTCACTAATATTTTTTATTCTGTTTTAAAATTCTATTTCGAACTTGCCCACGTTAATTTCCTGAAATTGTTTATGTAAATATCCTAAGTGAAGATAACTGTATATTTTTTTAAATATTGCCTGTGTAAAGAGGCGTTCTTATTTCACAGTCAAGAGGAAAGATAAATCTTTTGAATTATATTACTTACTAAATAGGGTGAGCTTTCAACCATCGACATAGTTTTAAGTGAATATGACACAATCTGCGTTAATTTCTTGACTGGGAATAAAATTTATATTATGGAATTCCCAATTGACCTCCCAATCTTATTTTGTCTTATTTTTTATTCTATTTCTTCAAACTGAGGCTTATTTTTGTCAATTCGAATGTCGGTGATATTATTTAATTAAATAAAAATAAGAATTAGCTTTTGTTCTCTGACTCGCTTAAATTTGACTTCCCTCAAATTATAGAACTATAATAGTTTTTCCGAATAATTATCTGACTTCTCTCTGTCATAAATATTTAACATTAATATTAAAATCAGATAATTCAATCTAAAAGTATCGACATTCAATAAAAAAAATTATCTCTTAACCTTTAATTGGATTTCCGTTGGTAAGCTTAAATAAAAGTCAAAGAAAAAAAATAATCGGCATATAATTTATCAGCTGCAAGGGATCTTCAAAATAACTTCTTTATATATAAAAAAAAATAGCTGGTATCTATTACAATCATTTTCTGGTCAAAAACTTTTTAGAAAAATGTTCATCCGCTATAGATAAACAGACAAGATTATGAGTGTTATTTTTGGAACTAGAAAATAAATTACTTTGTCTTTTTATAAAGTCTGAGAAAAGCTGTAAGAGTTGAATTTCTTCTATATGGTTTTTAAAAATAAAATTTTATTTACTTATTACGATTAAAGTTTCATTTCTAATATTTCTGTTAAAGTTCGGAAATATTCATACATCGACTGATATGAAAGTTTCGGATAAACATATATTTTTCTTTGTTAGTATCTAAAAATACCAATGTAAAGATCTGGTTGGGAAAGATAGGATATCATCGTAGGAAATTTTTATTTCCTTAAAGTTTAGAGTTGAAGCCCAGTGGCCGATTGGTAGCGTATCACGCTTCCCCATTACAGGCACGGGGTTCAAATCCCGCGCTGGGCGAGGTCGACTCAGCCTTTCATCCCTTCATTGGGTCGATAAATGAGTACCAAGCTTGCTTGGGAACTAAACACTGGAGGGTTTGCGTCAGACTGACCACCTGATTTTAACATCTGATCATGCACCTCAGCGTCCAAAGTCTCGTAAACTGAAATGGGCACAGTAGGTCTTCAAAATTTAATCTGTATTTAAAAGAGTTAAACTCTGACACAGTATAGCTTGTAATGTCCATGTAAATTTTAATTATTTTGTAACAGAGCCTAATAAAAAAGCTTATCTGCATGTTGTGTTTCTGGTCCATGAATCGACTACAACTCTATAGAAAAGTATTGCTTATTTGCTGTGTGTTTAAAACCTTTTTTAATTATTAAATTTTGTGGGCATTCTGAATTCTATTATTACTTTTGTTACTCTTACTACAGGCATGTCAAACTCATATGACATTATGGGTCGCAAGGTCTAAGTAAAATTAAAATAAAAGAACCATTTACCGAATTCTACCTATCTTATTTTTATTGCATTGGTTTGTTATTTTATTACATATTATGTGATGCATATATATTTCCCGGTCTCAAAAATGCTCGTAGGGGCCGTGAATTTGACATCCCTGTCTTATAATATACTAACCAATTTCTGTGAATTAATTTTATAAAAATGAAGAAGAAATCATAATTATATGTGCGAACTTTTATCATTTTACATTATCATAAAGATTTTTTAAAAATGGAAATGTATCTGTGAGAGATTTATTGAAAGTTTTTTGTTTTATTTGGTTTTGTAAAATACTTTATCGCGTATGCCCAAGTTCACGAAAACTAAGGTGGGCACAGTAGGTCTTACCCCTCATGGGCTGTTGCGACACTGAGTTAAGTTTGGTTTTATGAGGTATGACATCGGAAAAAATTTAATGATTCCTTATTAAAATATTTAAACGCTTCGAATCTGCTCAATGGATCATCTGAAATAAATGATACAATTTGTAACCTTGAAGTTTTTGTTATTTTATTATTTATTGAAAGTATTGTTTCATTATTTTTTCATTACTTTAGTATTGTTCCGTTACTTTTTCATTACTGAAGTATTGTTTCATTATTTTTCCATTACTTTAGTATTGTTTCGTTATTTTTTCATTACTGAAGTATTGTTTAATTATTTTTTCATTATTTAATGCAGACAACTAACGACGAATGGAGGTAGTCCATGGCGTGCAATGCTCAGAAAGAAAGGCTGCCAAAATTTTTCGTAAGGAGAGGCAAATGATATCAGATCTCTATGACAATGCCCTCTCCCACGTCTTCTATGAAACCCAGATGATCTTACAAAAATTCCGGGGGAAAGTGTTTGAACACCCACCATATAGTCCGGATTCATCCCCCTGAGTACTCTCCTACTTTTTTCCACTTAAGAGAGCATTACGTTTCCATTTGGACGATGGAGTTGTAACAAACCTATTTCCCTTCTATCCTGTGATCCAGCTAAATGTGTGGAAGGAAGTGAATGATTTTTCGACATGGTAATTTCCATTTATTTTATTTATCACTTTAAACGACTCAGATACAAATTAATGCAACATTATAAATAGGATGATTCAGTTAGACAACAGGGAGGGGATGAGAGTCGCGTTTGGGGAGAATACATTAAATAAACCTTTTATAATAATACTTCTACCTTAATATTACTTTACACGGTAGATATATAACTAAAGTCCACTTAACCAGTTTAATACTTTAAATATCAACGTAACAGGAAGTTGACAGTACATGAACTAAGGCTAATCAATTCTTTTATCTATAACACTTCCTGACTATAATCTTTTACAAGGCCTTTCTAACCATTTATGGTAATCTTCATCTTGTATTTTTCTTGTCACCTTTAGTTTTCAAAACTTCTAACCTTCTAACTTTCTGTTATCTATTCTCTTCACTTCTAACTCACTAACTCCCTTTAACTAGCGAACTAGAACTATATATAATAAACAGTTTGCATATCACGTTTTCTTCTTAGGAGAAGATTGGTGAATTTTGCTAGCCCCAAAGAATACCCAAGAGGATTATTAGTAGGATGTCGCATATAGATCCATCAGAAAGTGAAGGAAGCTGTGCAGGACTTTCTCAAGAATGAACCACGATCTTTCTAAAGCAAAGGCATAAACCTGCTGCAGAAACGAGGGTACTTGTGTTACAACGTCCATGGCGATTACTTTTGATTTCCAATAAAGGTGTTCTCTTTATTTGATTTGTACACTTTTCATTTGGGTAACCCTTATACACGGAAAGTCAATTTGGCTATTAATTACGTTTTTTATTAGTTGTCATTGAATTTTTTTCAGTGAAAGCATTAGATACATTTTATATCAGGTTATATGAACATTCGTAATCTAAATAAAAATAAAAGATGAGAAAAGAAGGTGAAAAAAGTTATTGCTCATTTTTTTTTGTTCAAAGTTTTATAGATAATTGCAATTCCAATATTCCTTACACCGACATTTATTTTAAAATGCTAAACTATTAATGAATGCAATGTGTAATCTGACAGTCAAAGCAATGATAATCACTTCAAGTAAGCATGTGCCTATTGGATCATAAATTATTACTAAGATATATAGGGAGGGTACTGGATAGTTTTCATATATATATATATAAAGAGAGAGGAAGAGAGATTGTATAACACTATCAAAAATACATAAATTTCCTGGATTAAATAAATTGCTTCAATGTGGTTTTTAAATATTAATAAGCATAATTTTATTTCAATGCATATTGCTTAGAGCAGTGGTCTTCAAACTGTGATCTACGGAACCCATGGGCTCCACGAGGCAGACCTAGGGGTTCCACAAGTCACAATAAAAAATCGAAAAGAAAATTATAAATGTGTATGCAAGTCGGATTGATATTCTATATGAAGTTAGTACAACCACAGGTATCTAAATTTCATCTCTGTGATTTTTTTTTTTTTTTTTTAAAACATTTATAAACCCCGTGCACCACCGAACGTATAACACGGGGGGTAAACAACACAGACAGAAGAAAGGATTACAACACAAACATCCACGCCTTCTCCGGGATTCGAACCCAGTCCCTGCGGCACCGGAGTCAGCTTCACTGACCACTATACCGGATGGGCGGCATCTCTGTGATTAAAACTCAATATTTTATTTATACGTAACTTTATTTTACATTATTTTTTAAACTTACATTTTATTGTCTAAAAGAACTATATAAAAAAAAATATGGTACGTGCTAAATTGTAAGAAGTCTACTGTATATTATCCTGGGTTCTATGAAACAATTTTGCACTCGTTAGCGCAATATTTTGCGAAACTAAGTAGTTTTCTGATAGAAAATGCACTTTTTTTTATTTGCGAAAAAAAAAAACACTCATTATGAAGGAGAGGGGACAACTTATCGGCCCATCAATGAATTCGATTTTAAAACCTAAATTTTAGGTTGAAAATTCACGCAAAATACACAGGGCCTCTTACACAGCTATAAACATTTTAATGCCATTAAAAGAACCAATGTATTTAAGAAAAAAATAACTCAAAGGGAATGGCTACAAAAACAAAATATAAAAACAAATAAAACTCAGAATTTGAGTGACTATTAATTACAATAGAGCTAAACTTGGACAGTTTGTGCAAAAAAATGTAAACGCATATCCCAGTTACTATATGTAGTGCATGGGTAGGTGACACTTAGATCACAAATTAATAATATTCGCTTGTAATTTATATTAAAATACAAATGCAATACTTTTTTAAAAAATTTTCTTCAAAATAACCACATATAACATGTTGATCTAATTCAAGTCTTATTTTAATATATAGTTTTCTAAGTCCGTGTGTGTATAAGTGGAATGAGGTGCCGTGAAAACACCTTATTGTTCTAAGGGTTCCATGAATCGAAAAAGTTTGAAGTATACAATTTGTTTTGTAATACAGCTTAGTCTTCTTTAGAAATGTTAAATATTAGCATCAAACAAATTTTTACAAATAAAAAAAATGCAACTTAAAAGTACTTTATAGCAAGCATATTTTCCCTTATTTTCTAATTTTTTAAATCTTCCTCCGCTTCACACATACTATTGATTATCGCCAAGGGCGATATTCTGAATTCTGATAATTTGATTAAAAATATAATTTGATGAATTGGATTTTTTAAACTTTATTATTTCAGATATTTTCTTTACCATTTATGACATAATTAGAAAATGAAATAAACATTTATCTAATTCTTAGTAAAGAAAAATATCTGATTTGTGATTTTGAAATTATGTTTAAACTTGACGTAGAAAAATAAAGGATACTTCGAAATTTGTCGTCTGCAAATGCTGCTGCCATCTATGTCAGAACGCTGGAACGAATGTATTTATCGTTTGCACTTATCTTATTAAGCTCATCTTAACGGGAATTGGCCCATTTTGAGCAATTTTTTTTTTAAATTTATGTATTTTAAACTTATATTTTAGCGTTTCATATAACGTTTCTATTGAAGAATATACTAGATGAAATCTTGCAAATATTATTCACACAATTTAAAAAACTAAAAAAATAAATTTTTTAAAGAAAATTTGGAAAATTTTAAAATTGTACTCCTTTTGTAATTATTTATTTTTTGACATAGAATTTTCTATAATATTCTAAAGGGATTTTAAATAACCTTAAAGATTCATTTTGTAATGACTTAATTAGTTTTGAAGGAAAAAATAAAAATAAAATATTGATGTGTATGCTAAAATTCAACAAAAAAGTCAAAATTTCCTACATTTAATTTTTTTTTTTTTAAAAAGTATTAAATTTACAGCAAACTTGATCCTTAATTTTGTTACATGCATTATATATAACACATAAGAAAAAAATAGAAGCAATTGTTAAATAATTGTGGAAGAAGAAGCATTCAAAATGCAAAAAAAAAAAAACTCGAATTAAGAAAAACCATTTTAAAGTTTTTTACTAAAAAAGTAATTATTATAAGCAAAAATATAAAAATAAAACATCACTTGAAAATATTAACTATATATTTTTCTTAAAAATAATAGCATTTTCATATTATTTTAACCCGTACATTTTATAAATTATCCTTTTTCACTGACACCCGTACATATGATAAATATGAACTGAAATTATAATATTATTATTACAGAGTGACTTAATTAAAAAGTTTTGAATGCACACATTTTTTAAAAGAAAAAAATCACATTAATATAATACTTCAAAAATAAGCTGCTTTATTTGTAACACCTTCCTTTTTTAGTTATCATTTCACTTTTTAAAATAGCTTTTCCTTAACAAATAGCTTTTTTGTCCATAAAGGGGGCGTGGTTGAATTCCCTAATTTGCGTGTTTACTTTTTTCAATCGAAGTTTTTTCTTCTTCTAACTTTCAGGCATACAAAAATGATATTTGAATCGAAAGATAATAATGCACAAAGAATATAACTAAATAAAATACAAAAAAATGATGTTTAGTTCATTTTTAAGGTGCCAAGTCTTCTTATTGTAACCCAAATGAAAATTAGATATTATTTTCGAATTAGGTAAAGAAGAGCTAAGAATATATATATTTATTTGTAAAAATAATTTTTATGCTTTATTCTACTATATTAAGCAATATTGTGATCTACTGCTTTTTAAAAATAAAGATCTTAATTTACATTTTAGTTGAAATTAATTTTATGCAGAAGAGTAATAAAAATTAAGATGTTTCCTCATTTTTTGATTGTAACAAATATATGGTTATAATAACGAATTATACAAGAACTTTTCTTGGGAGAATCCATCTTTTGTATCCTCCTATTAACTTAAGTAAAGAAATAATATATATATATAATTGTACAATATATCTGAGAAAATATTTTGATGTAGTTGTCTAATAATTAAAAATGACTTAGTCTTTTTAAACTATTAATAAATTAATGTTTATTTTTTATACATTTCATATTTGGAAGTTATTATTTTAATCAAACATTTCTTTTATTGTCCATCTATTTTCTTAAATTCTTTGTTAATTTCTTCTACATATATCATTAAAGAAACATATGTAATGCTCTGGTAGTTATGTTTCGATGCATTTAATTATATATATATATATATATATATATTAATTATATATATTAATTATATATATATGCATTAATTATATATATATATATAATAGTTAAATTCTCAAAATAATTCATTCCAAAATAAATAATGCTCACACAAAAATCAGTGACGCAATAACTAAATAAATATAAATTAAAATTTATACTGTGAAATATTCTAAAACAAAATTCTTATTTTTAATTCACGGTAAAAAAGATAAAGTCAGAAAATAATTGTTTTTCTCTTTTTTAAAATTACTATAAATCTCTCTCTCACATTTTTCATTACCATACTTAAGACAAATTTAATTTTATTAAAAGTATCGCTATCAGAATTTATCCAAGCATTTTTAAGGATTATAAAAGTAGGAAAGTTATGTACAAAACAATGCGCAATAAATAAAACATAAGAAATTCCTATATAGTTGCTTTTATTTTATTTTATTTATCATATTTTTCTCACTACATATTAGAGAGAGAGAGAGAGAGTCTTACTTCTCATAATATTAATCATATATCAAAAAATGTTACAGGGCTATAATTTTACATCAAGGATTTCCAATTGAATACCCGCCACTGATATCATCAGTAACTATAAATCTATTTCGAGAACGAAAGCAAGGATTAAATACACTTGGGGGCAAAATATAAGAATAGAAAACAAATATCTATGTAGTGCATAAAAAGGGATTGTTGCATATTATGTTAACAGTGTAGTGTTGTTTGTACAGTATACATAAGGTTAAAATTTTATTTTGAAATTGAGCCCAGAAGGTACAATGCTGATGAAAATCTTGTACAAATTGATCCGAAAGCATAACTGTGCAATTCATTCAAAGAATGGACCACAAGCTCTTCTAAAAGACTCCATAAGGTAAGTCCACCGTGGAATCTGATGGAACTGTCAACATGTCGGATTATGCTGTTAACAACATTGTTCAAGAACTGTTCAGACAAGTTCTCTAATTTCTTTTTCAGGGCTCAAACTTGGGTATACTAATTCGTTAGAAAGTAAAATGTCTAATATCGTTAGAAGATGGAGGTTATGTAGAAATGAAACTGCATGTCTTAATTTTGCCACAGGCTTTCTAGAAATGATACAAGTAGAAGAGAACTGATCATTGCATTATCTTATGAATACAAACAAGGGTAATTTCTCATTAGACGGGCTGTGGACACTCAGAAATACTTTTCATATGGAGCTCCTGTAATACTTATGTCGTGCAACGACAGTGGCTACATTTCTGTTATGTCACAGTCTCGTATTGAATCCTCAGCGAATTTCATTTTGGACCTTATTTTTCTTCGGGGAATCATGGTCCGATGAGAAGATGGGCTAATGCATGTTAAATTATTAGTGGCTCAAAGTTTTCCCATTGGCGTGGTAGGGAAGTTTGGAGAGATGCCCTCCTCGTCCCTTGATTGTGGTTCAGAAATACGAGGTCTGTCACCAAAAGTCTTTTTGCTGCTTTACAGGATGAATTAAAATCAAATCAAATAGAGGAAATCGTAGTAAGCGTGTCTATTAGGGTACTGTCTCAAGTGAACGACACAAGACTCCTACAGGGCCAAATTATCCTGGAGTTAAGCAAAAAGACTGTTGAGCCCTACCCCAGTGTTCATACAAGACGGATAACTGCTTATAAGGCAAGACATGAAGAACGTGGTGCGGTCAGCTTCGTCATTTTGTGTACTTTTCTTGTTGCCTGGGTC
Organism: Trichonephila clavata; assembly: GCA_019973975.1. Lineage (NCBI taxonomy): Eukaryota > Metazoa > Arthropoda > Arachnida > Araneae > Nephilidae > Trichonephila > Trichonephila clavata. The sequence continues at coordinate 25,273 of BMAO01010994.1, forward strand.
GTATGGTTACCAGAATTCTTAATGATTTCTGGCTGCGAAACATTTTTAAAGATCGTGTTTTATAAAGGACGTGTAATTGATAAAATAGAGTTGGAAGCCAACATCCTATTTTCGTAATTTTCCTCATACCTACAGATATGTAGCATGCGATCGTTGATGAGACGTGATGGTACGGCTTTCAGCATATTGTTGATCAATAAGATATGCACATAGAACATACAGATGTTCTATAAGTTAATAAAATTTTCTGATATTTTTTTAATTTTTAATTTTTATTTTGTTGCACTATTATCTGCTGGCATTATTTAATATTATTGTTTTTTTCCACCTACAGCTGCATAACTTGTATTTCAAGTTTTATTAGTATCCGCTTAGAACCTGAGTTAGTGGGCCCCAAAGGCCGTTAGTTTAAATTTAACCGATTTGTAACTCAGGTTATGCAGTCTCTTCCCAGTGAAAGAAAGCTAATTATAAATACACATAATTCTTAAATCTTAAATATTTATGTATACCAACTTGTGTTTCAATAATACCTGGTATGAAGATTTATGATTTATTGATAGATGGAGTATTTGGATTTATGTGTCTGCCGCACAGATTTGATAATATTCAAAATCTGAATATTCTTAAGAGTAAAGTGAAATATTCTGATTTTGCTCTTTTTACAGGAAAAGTTGAAAGCAAAACGAAGCATGTAAGGAAATGTCAAATTGAATTCTAAATAAAAATCAGAATTTCTGGAAAAAGAATTTGTAAATGCATTTTCTCTTTTTTATCTACCTACGAAATCTATTTTTTTCGTTTACTTTTTATTTTTGAAAACGTTTCTGCATGCAACAGTTTTGACATTTACGAATTAAAAAAAAAAAAAAAAACTCCGTTTTTTTCCTGTAGCAAACAGCTTTATATTTTTTTCTCAATAGTTTTATATTTTTGATCTTTTTGGTAATAAATTCAAACTTCTTTTATATTTCACCATAATCACTGTTGTGTGAGTGTAACAAGAAAGGAAGTTATAAATATCATTACGTCAATATATTATTTATATAAATAGTTTTTACTTGTAATTTAGATGTGATTATACCTTAATCCCGAACGATTACACCTTAGTAACTTTAATGTATGTGTTGTGTGAACAATAAAATCTTCAATGAAAATAACAAAAAAAAAAAAAAAAAAAAAAAAATTAACCCCTTAAAACTGCCGACTAAAAGTTATGCGTTTCGCTCCTCAGTGCCACCGTTTTTCACATAAGCACATGCATACTGTGTGTTGGGGAGAAAAGAAAAGGCATAAATGTGTGCAAACTTTTTTCTGAAATAAATTCTTCGCAAACACAGTCAAGGTCATTTAATTGCAATCCAAAGCCTTCGGAATAGTTTTAATGATAGCAGCGCAAAGAAAAGGAGCGTATTTCGGAAAGACATATATATCCGTCCTGGGAATTTAACGCACGGGTTCAGCGAGATGTATGCATACGACTGCGGGAGTTGAGAGGTTGAAGGAAAAAAAATAAATCGTGTGAAGATAACTCTTTAAGTCGTATTTCAATAATTTACCCTAACACAAGGGGGATAGCGACAGCAAAAGTACTTGTGTGAAATACAATTCTAGATGGTGAGGAATTAAGTGAATGCGTAATGTTTTTCTGATTCGAGTTATTATGCAAGAATCCCAATTTATTGTTTATTATCTTTACATTCAGACACAACATAAGGGCGAAGGAGCTCGTGGTTATGAATCACAGTAGTTTTACGATGAGAATGAAATCTGTGACCATTTTCCCTTGAACTTTCACCAATCGAATATGTCTTGGACGTTATTAGACGCTGCTTGCAAGCCTTACTAGGAAAATGACCGACAGGGATTGAAGAGTCATCTTTCGGAACATCCGCTGTACCCTTATTGACTCAGTGCTGCTTTGTGTTTTGCCAACCGCAGTGGTCCTACTGTCTACTGAACTGACGGTACCCTTGCTCTGTGTACGAGAATTTTTTAAAAAATAAACATAACTTATTATTTGTTGCCATCTGCCTCTGTTTTTGCAGAGTTTCTTTTTTTTCCTGGCAATTCCTATTCAGTGCTGTATTTTCAATGTCGCCAAGTGTATTATCGATGGACAATCATGAGTACTACTTTTTAAAGAAAAATATTGTAGAACTCATCGAAATATAAGTGAATAAAAGGAAAATAATTATTTTTTTTCTCTTTCTATCTAGTTAGTTAACTTACAGCTACTTTCAATTGTAGTTTTACGTTCTCTTCCCTGTATAAAAAGAATAAAACGGAAAACGCATCAAATGAGAAAATGAAATACTTTTTCTGAAGCTACTAAAAGTATTACAAATAAAAATTACCATTTAAATATCTATAAAGCACTCAGTATTATAAAATATATTGGAGCAAAATGTGCTGAATATATTTTCACTTAAGCTGTGAAGTTTTACTAATTTTGCTGAAGGGAAGAAAAAAGAACTTTTTAGCACTATTGAGGGATACAGAAATGCTTATGACTGACATTTTCTTACAGTAGAGTGAAATTAGACCATATTTAAGGAAATAATCACAAACCATCAATCGCAAGCTACTAGTAGCTCGTGGAGGTATTTTGGTAGATCGCGTTAACGCTTCTGTTGGCCTTTTATAGAAATTGATGCTATAGAATTTTTATTTGTGTCATGAAGTATTTTGATTTTCAACAAGAAAATGCTGCAATAGATTGATCCTCAAAATTATTTATGTGTAAAATCGCTTTCTTCAAGCTCTGAAAATATTTGGCCTGTTGTTCCAAAAGAAAAATACCCAATGTTAGTCTAGGTTTGTCTCAAAGAGAAGGCAATGTACAGCTCTACATTTTTGCATGGAATTTCTCTTTTTCTAGTATCAAATTTACTAAAAATAAGTACAGAAGCAGATTTACTGATGGACTTTTGTACAATTGTATTCGAAGGGCATCCATTACCTACTCTCCCGACATAAAAAAACTTGTTGATGACAAAATAAAGAGTTCCATCCTTTTCATTAAAATTAATAAACCTGATAAAAATGTAATGCATTTGTTCCTTTTTACTAACTACACATCAATTTCTTATGTACAATTCAATTTAAGTCTACCTGCCCACGTAGAAATCTTCGGAAATGATCAGGCTGATAACCTTTCCAAGGAGGAATGAAATTCCCCTCAACTTTGTGACGGAACGCGTTATAACACGTTTTATGCGCGTTCTCTGACTAACTCCTTGGGGATTCCTTTAGGGCAAGAATTCTTTTAACCAACTTTCACCGAAGAAAAGAAAACGTGATTATGCAAATTAAGTTTAATATATATATTCTGTATTCGCGAGTGTTAGAGAGTTAGTGAAGTGAGAATCGAAGATAAGTAAAGTGAGAATTGAACTTTACTGAAGTGAGGATAGATCGGATGTGAAGTGAATTAATGAGAAGCGAGCAATCCGGCCGTAGTACTATGAACAGTGTAGGGCGTGTTAAGTTGAAATCTCTAAGAAGTGTTCAAGCCAACTATTAGTGTTCAAGGCCTCGTCTAACGGATAAAGAATTGCAAGAGCTCAGGTACTGTGCTCATTTTTTAAGTAGAAGTTAGAGAGTTAAATTGTTAGTGCACGTCCGTAGTTATCGTAGGAATATAATTAAATGATTGTAAATATTATCTCCACGCTACCTTGTCTCACCTCAGTCTTCTAAGTGCTGATTAAATTTATCTTAATTGGATTATTTTTGTGTCTGTGTTGAATATTGTGACAAATAAACAATTTTAGTGAATCATGTCGTCTGATCAATTAGTTCCTCCTACACTTCTAGCCGGGTTAGAGGGAAGAAGGAATAATACTTCCTTATAACATTGCAGTAGCTTTACTCTTACTGATGCTGATGCAAAAGCCAGACGTAAGCTACCCTCCCATCCAGTTAAGAAGCACTTAAGATCTTAATTGTAACCGTGTAATTTCAACCATCATAGCTAGACTACGTACCAGACACTTGAAAGGGAAGAAAATATCCCCTAGTGGCCAAAGAAGTTGTAATACGTGTCCTAACTGTCCTGACATTCAATTTTCTCCTAACCATATTTTAATTGTCCTTCTATACTGGTTAAACTCCACAACATAGACCTAAACTCCGTGGACTATCAACTGGTTCATTCGCCAAAGGTCATCGACATAACAAGGACCGTTTTAGACGCCTTCGGTCCTATTTGATTTCACTGCATGGAAAGACAACAACAACAACAATTTCATTCTCTTTTTGTTACGTGCAGTTTCCTTAAATTGGATTTCATATTTACTAGATAGAATTGCAAGTTTATAGACAATTAGCAGTTGTAAGATTTTTTAAGAAAATGTTGGTAGTTCACAATAAGATTTAAAAACGGTACGGTGGCTTAGACGCTTCATAAGCTTGGAGACTATTGGTTTAAAGTATATAATAAGTATATAAAGTATAAAGTCTGAAATAATGAGCTGTTAGAACCCTCCAAATTTTTAACATACCTTTGCCAAGATTTATCGGACTTATTAATGGACAGAATTATGCAAAAATATAAAATAATCAAGGGAAAAAAAGGAGATACTCTATTGCTATGAAAAATAATGGTTATACCTCTGTCTGAAATTTTGCTTGCTAATTAATTGCTAACTTTTGGATGCATTTATTATTAATCTGAAGTAAATTTCACTATTTTGAAATTTTGTTTCTCTACGTCATAATTCTGTTAGAAAATTTAAAAATAATTGTAAGTTTGATTTGAATTATTTCTTCCTCACAAAGCTTAAAAATTATAAGAATTTAAGTACTAGTTTTCAAACCAAAACAATTCAATAAAATTTGTTTATTACAGCTATAATGATTCATATCACAAAAAAAAGTAACACTGAATGTCTCAGTTAATCTTAATCTTGATATAACTTTTCATACATAATTTTTCATCTTGTTGAAAAGCTATTTACACTATTCCAAAATTATAAAAATTTTACTTTCACCTGGTTAAGAGAAAAAAGTTAACTTAGAAATATTTTCACTGATGTAATTTTGGTAGTAAAGGCAAATTTAATTCACTCATTTTTTTTTATCAGTACTAAAAAAAGAATATAAGTTAAAGTTTGAGGGAGAGTTTTATTAACGTCGTAATATAAAGCAACATGAGGGTATTGGTGACTCACCTAGTAATTCTGAACCTCGGTCAAGTGACGAAGAGACTTCTGAACTGGCCCCACCTCTTCTAACCACAACACACCAATGGGAGGACATTGAGCTTCGATAGATTTTACTCGTATTGGCTCTCTCGATACTGTAGGTTGTTAGTGGTGTGAGTGAGTGAATATTTACGTCGCAGTGTTCAGCTACACCAGGGAATTTGGTGACGGACCTCGTAATTTTGAACCATGGTCAAGTGACGAGGTTATCTATTACGCCCCTTAATCCCCTGAAATGAAACTTGGGGGGGGGGTAATTTCCGCGAAACCCATTTTAAAACGGTTCTGTACGGGCTACTTCTAATCTTTTCAAGGTGTTGCGGTCCACCCAGTGGCGTAGTTGTGGTGAGTGAGTGAGTGAATATTAACGTCACCCTGTTCATCTACACGAGGTCTTTTGGCGACGGATCTCGTAATTTTGAACCATGGTCAAGTGACGAGGAGACACCTGAGCTGACATCCGCTCTCCTAACTACCACACCAACGGGAGGACGTTTGAGCTCTTCGCAGATTTTAACGTGCATCGCTTTCCTACACGGCGGGTCTTCAGAGGTATTGGGCTCAAACTCATGACACGCCAGCCATGAGTCCATTACCTTGACCTCTAGGCTACCATGACCACAAGTTGTTAGTGGCACCATTAGTGACATTCTGGCCCCGAGTTCAGGACCGTAGCCTTGAATAAGAAATTTTAAAAGTCCTTCATTACTTTTTTCATCTTTAAAAAAAAATTTGGGTGGTTAGATAGGGAAATATTTATCAAAATCTAATTCAGGCACTTTTTATTACATAACCACAAACTTACATGACTTTTTAATACTCATTTATGAATAATACAGCATTTAAACAATAATTTTTTCGCCATATCTGTCAATTAATAAAAAGATTTATCGAGAATAATTGCTAGTTATTAAAAAGATTGAAATAGCTACCCCTCTTTAGTTGTAAGAATGATATTCGAGGCTTATTCAGAAAGAAAATTAATGTTGGTGACTATGTTATCTAAATATATGAGTGTGTTGATTACACCGGTTTCGGGACAAATATAATGATTGACGGGAAAAACTAAGCCAAAAAATTAGGAAACGACAACTAGTGGTAATTTATCTTGATTATGAAGATGGTTCAATTTCAGAAGGTTTTGTCCTATGCGATGTAACCATGGTTCCCAAACGTAGATGGAGACGTTTTATATTAGCCTTCTGTATATGACTTGCTATACTTACATTTAATTGGTATAGCATAATTCATATTAATCGCTCTTGTACATGCACAGCGTATATGTTCTGTCAGATTATTAAGAAAAGTAATTACTATCTCGTTTGCTAACATTCATCTTTATAAGAATTGTGTCCAATTTATCTAATTTTTTTTGTCTACGTAAAAAAGTATTATGAGTAAAATATATAAAAATATTTTATTACTCTTATATATTGTTTCCTTCTTTCCTCACTGGCTCGATAGCCCAGGGTAGGTCGTGGCCTTTCAAGAAGCCTTTTACAGTCCAATCTTCTTCCTCTGCTAGTGTTTCCCAATTCTTAGTTCTCAAAACTAGTAGACTTTTCTAGGACATCAATCCATCTAAGATTTGGCCTGCCCTTTATTCGTGTGCCAATTGGTTGAGCATTGAAGACTTTTTTAGTGGTGCGGTCTTCGTTCATTCTGACATCGTGACCTGCCCATTTAATTTGTTGTACTTTGATGAAGTTAACAATGTCAGATTCATTATATAATTGATAGAGCTCGAAATGTGATCTCCTTCGACACGTTTCATTTTCCTCAATTCCTCCAAAAATAAGTCTTAGAATCTTCCTTTAGTCGATACTTATCAAGTTCTCATCTGTTCTAGACATGAACTAAGTTTCACATGCATAAGTTAATATTGATCTTAAAAGACTTTTATACAATGGAACCTTTGTTTTTCTTTTGATTATATTCGATTTCATATATTTTCGTATTGCATTAAAACACCCATTAGCCATAGTAATTATCTATTGTATTTCAGTAGTACCCCAATCATTTCCATTATTAATTTCCGAACCTAAATAAGTGAAACTGTCAACAACTTCAAAATTATACTCTTCTATTTTAAAGTGGGAATTATTAAAACATGATCTAGTGTAAGGCATGTACTTGGTCTTATTCACTCATATTGCTTCATGCAATAAAAATATCGGGGAGATATCTTACGAAATAATTGACTATAGATAACTTGTAAAACAATTTGTCTTTATTTTAGTAAAAGTTTATTTTTGTGTTATAAAACAACAAGAGGGGTACTGGTGACGAACCTCGTAATTCTGAACCATGGTTAAGTGACGAGGACACCTGAGTTGGCACCCCCTCTTTCGAATCTCTACACCATGCCAGCGGGCCGAATTCAAGCCTCGAAGGATTTAACGTACATCAGCCTCTTTTCACGTAGGGTCCTCGGTGATACTAGGGCTCGAACTTATGACATGCCAATGATAAGTCTGTAACAATAACCTTTAGGCTAGCACGGCCACTGTCCCTATTTCAGAAGAGAATAATTAGTTTTAAAAATAGTAGCTCCTTTTTCGATTTTATAGAACTACCTTTTAAAAATTCAAATAAATTTTTACTGCTATACGAATTGATTTTTATTGATTTCTTTGATTTAACACCCATAAATTAAGCCTTATTCATTGACGTAATGTAAAATGTTGCTTAATGAAATAAAAATGTATAAGGTTCCTTTAAAATGTTATAAATACAATATCCTAAAACAGTACTAAATCCAGCTTAGAAAATAAAAGTGTGCTCATGCTTTAAGGTACTAAAAAAGAGCCAATATACAATAGAGCCAATAAGTAATAAAACTATTTTCAAAATAAAGTACTCTAAGGTTGCTTAAGCAACCAAATGTTTCATTTTTTATAATTAGAATCTTGATTCTAAGAATACTTTTGTTTTCTAAACGGAATTCAATGCCTCTTTATTACTATTTTTTTTTTTTAAGGATCAGACAAAAAAAAAAAAAGAAACTGAAATGTAATAGGGGATTTTCTTTAAAAAATTCCTAAGCAATAAATCGTTTTATAATTACCATTCACAAAAATAAGTCAAAATGCATTCAAACATTCCACTATCCTTAACTATTTACATGCATCTTCATGCTGAGATCTTTCCCCTAATTAACGAATGAAGACTGACGGTAGCGACTTAAACATCAGACAGGGAACCATCAATGCAAAGAAAGAAACGTATGAAAATGCAAATGAAATGAATAGAATTCAAATTACTCTGTTTAGAATGGAATAGAAGTCCTGGACTTGTCAGAGTAAATCCCAACGAAATGGAAGCAGACTTCAATCCTGAATCATACTTAAGCTTTCGGGAAAATACTTTGCCTACGGCTGTGAGTCACTTCGATTCAATGAGCTCTGGAGCGATACTTTCAACTCTAAAGGAAAATATCACAAATCCTCGGGGTTTTGTCAGACAGTGTGTCGCCAAACAAAGGTCTTTTGAAATATGCTTATTGTTTTAGAGTGTGAAGTGGTATCCAGAAGAGTTGACTGGAGATTTAACGAGTAAATCAATTATGTATGGTATCAGTGAGCTTAAAAGTTGTCATAAAGTATGTATTGAGTGAGAAATTTTTTACATATAGAAGGCGAAATTAGATAAAAGTTAGTTTCGTAGTAAAATCTTTTATTGAAGATTTTGGATCAAATAAGAATTTTAAAAAATTTTGCTCCGTTGTATATAACAACAACAGCAACGAAACAACAACAACAACATGATCATGATTTAATTCTGATATGTTAAAACTTCTATAACTATAATATTTTGTTTATACATAGCTAATACCTCTGTTAAGATCCTGAACTAGAATTTTTAAAATATATAATTTAATAGTGGATTTATTAATATTTTAGTATATTCGAGTAGAGAAAGTTTTGCAAAAAATACCTGTTATTGTTTCAGTTGATCGTAAAATCTAAAAATAATGTGAATTTTTCAAAGTTATAACTCCTAAAGTTCAACCCCAGTATAGAAAAATCGTGACTATATAAATAGGCAAAATTTTATATCTATAAAACATTTTTTGTTTAAAGGATAATGTTCTGAAAATATGTCATTCTATCTTCATTTTTTACTAAAAAATTGCATTTCTATAATTTTTTCTTCTAATAATATATTTTTAAAACAGCTTTTTGTGTATTCTTATTGAACTGACACTAAATATTGTTACGAATTTTCCATAATGAATGTTTAAAATAGTGTAAATAATTTATATCTGGATGTGTAATAAGTTTACATTACTTTCTGTTGTATTTATTTTATGTTAGAATTGTAATATTCGCAAGTAACGTTCTTCCTTACATTATAATGGCGATTCAATAGAAACTTGGCAACATCTTGGCATCATTTTTGGAAACCATTTTGGCGACCGTGTTGGTGACCACTTTTGGCGAGTTCACGACCATATGGATTCTTCTGGAAATTACGGAAGAAATCTAACATCTCAATCTGTGACGCAAGCGAAGTTTTTCAAGAAAATTCCTTGAGGCCTTTAAATAGGTAGTCACTCACCGAAACTGAGTTAGTCTTGTTTTGACCGTTGAAGAGTGGTATTGATTTGACCATGAAGAGTCGACCAGCGATTAGTTATTACTTCGGCTGTTGTGTAGGACCAGTGAGTGCTTGTGAATAATCTGTTATATAATGGTATTTTAGATACTGATAGTTATGTCTGAACGCCGTGGAATATGTGAATATCTTCTGAGATTTATCTGCATAAAATCCTCGAACCCCGATCTACGTAACAGAATCAAAAAATTATTCTTTTATACGCTTATTCAAAATCATGATTTCGATCCTAGTCAGTCACATATTATTGTGCGTTTTGATGGGAAGAGACTAGAATCCATTTTTTCAAAACATTCTAAAATGATTCCCCATCAATTCTTTTTAAAATTCATTCATTAAAATTGCGAATTTTGCCAATAATTGACAATTTTTTTATTATTTTATTTTATAGGCCATCTTATTAGCTTTATAAAAATATCAAGTTTATTATTTTCCGTTTACTAGAACAAAAACTACAAGTGTTTTAGTAAAAGCAGATGCCATTACTTTAAGCAAGATGTCATATTTTAAAACGTGTTTTACTGGAAATGTGATTTTTTGAAAATAATCAAACGGGGCCAGCGATTGCTAAAAAAGTTTTGAAAATAATTACCTGAAATTGTTTCTATAAGTTCTGTATAATAGTAGAATTGTTTTAACTTTCAGATTTATCAATCACTGTTTTATTACAAAATTTACAGTCCCTTATGTGAATATAATCACTGTTATTTTAAGCAATTTCTTATAATAACTAAGATAAGGTGCTCTAGTTTTTGTAAAAATTAAAATATGTCTTATTCTGAATGTCATTTCGATAATGAATAACATAGCAACACATTAGAATGAAAAAATTGAAAATTTGTTTATAAACCTTTGGTACAGAATGGGCTGCGTTTATGCTATTTTTTGTCAATTTTTACCTACTTTTTCCCATTTTAGTAATAATAATTTCTTTTTCTCTTCTTAATTTTAGCATATTTTTCTAAAAATGTACTAAAAAAACCCCTAAAAATAACAAAAAATCCCCATATGTCCCTTTTTTTTAAAAAAAATGTTTTCGCAACTAGTCAGATACTTTAAATAGATGAAAGTTATTAAAGTATCTTTTGACGGGTTAGTTTAATATTTTCTTATAAATTGTTTCGTATTTATGAGTTTTTAATTATATTTGATTTGTTCAAGTATATCAATTATTCAAGTGAGAGAGTGTTTATTAAGGTCCCACCGAAAAGCAGCATGAGGGATAGTGGCAACGGATCTCGGAATCTGAACCTCTGCAAGAGGATGAGGATGACACCTGAGCTGGCATCATTTCTCCAAAATACCATTCCACGCCAACGGAAGGACTTTGAGCCTCGACAGATTTAACGTGCATCAGCCCTTCTACGCGGTGGGTCTTCAGTGGCACCGGGAATTGAACTTGCGACACCCCAGGCACAAGTTCTTGCCCATAACCACTAAGTATATATCAATTTCACAGATGTATCAGACATATATCAGGCTTATATAAATTTCAGTGAGTTCACATATATCGATTTCAGTGAAACTGATCAAAAAATGAATTTGAGAAAAAGAAAATTATTCTTTGTTGAAGTTTTGTACCTGGGGTTTATATTAAGATTACTGAGAACAAGTGCATTAATTATTATTTATGCTACATAAAAGCTACATTAGAAAGATCATTGCCACATCGAAATGAATCACATGTATATACGAATTTTATTTTTTATATATATATATATATAACATGTATTTTTGTACTAAATATTGTAAGTTTTTGTAATTTTCATAGTGCCAACATCATCATGTTGCTTTGATTTCTTTTGATATGTCATTATTAATCTATAAATTTGAATTGTAGAAACGGTCGTTGTTTGGCGTGATTTATTTTTTGCCCTTTTCCCGAGATTGATAAGCGCGTTAAGTATGGTAATCGAGCTGGTTTCGGAGCTGTGAAGAAGAAATCGCATCGGTGCATTTTCGCGTATGCCTAGTTCATTTTTTTTATTTGAATATATTTGAAGAATTCGATTTTGTAGTTTATATTTTTTTTATATTATATATTTGTGATTTTATTTTTTTAAAACTTATTTATTACTTATTTTTATGTATACTATTTTATTATTATTATTCTGGTATATATATAAATTAATATTTTATTGGTTAATATTTATGCACACGATTTTAATTCGATTTCTTCTCAAACTTAAACATTTCCATAGTTTAGGTTCTAATTTGTTTTCAGCTCGCATTTTTACGACTACTTTTTAGTGGAACATTTTGTGGAATATTTTACAGCTCGTTTTTCGGCTCCGTTCTTCTGGTATGGATACGTTTTTTTTCAAGGTAAATTTCTTTTTCTTCGTATAAATTTTCACAAACACTCACGATAGTCACCAATGATATTAATATTATTGCAAATGTGAATCAATATTTGGTAAAATATGCTGAGGATTCTGAAAGTTTTTTTTCTATGTTGCCCGCGTTAGAAAAGAAAAGTGTGTTAGAATGGCGCATAAAGACGGTTAAATTTAAAAGTCGTATGCACGTTGGAACTGGGTGAATAAAAAAAAAGCAATAAATAATGGTGTTGAAAATAGTGCATTTTATTTTTTTTTAGTTTTAATTAATTATTTTTTAAAATGAATTTTTTCATCACGATTTTAAGTTTTAAGAAGTATTTTAATTTTCCAATGATTTTCAGCTTTATATGTTCTTTAAATGCCTTTTTGTGATTATTTTACTTTTCCACCATTCTGAATTTCGCGCTTTTGCTTTATATGTTCTGGAGGAGTTCCTACTCCGAAGGACAACACGCGAGAGCGCTAAGTTGGCAATTTTTTAAAGTCGCGCCAATTCTCCAATTTCACCCTCGATAAAATTTATCGTACTCAAAAGGGATACTAGTAACAATATTTTACTGAGTTATATTGAAATAATTTGTAAGGACAACGAAATTATAAACTAATTTTTTTCCCTTCTTAATAAATACAATTTGCGAATGAGTTTCGTTTGAAACTCAAATTTAAATAATAATTTTTACGTTGATATCTTGCAGCAGTAAAATATTTTCTAAGTACGTGAGATAAAGAGCTAGTAAGATAAGAACACCAATTAGTTTAAGAGAGGAATACAAAACTCATTGTATTTCAGTATTAGAAAATATATTTTTATCTCTTTCTGATTTATCATTGTTAGTTAACAGAAATGTTTACATAAATGCATCCATTTACGAATATTAGTGCGTCAGAATCATATATCTTTAATATTTTTCGGCTTAAGAATAAGCATTTATATTGATAGCATATATATATATATATATATATATATATATATATATATATATATATATATATATATATACTATTGCTTTGTTATGCGGGAATTACAATGGATTCAATGGTACCAATTTATTAATATTTATTACTAAATTCACTAAAATTATGGATGAATCCTTAATTTATCTAGCTAAAAATAAAAATATATGTTTGCTGTAAATAATAATTGGAGTTTATACATATTATACCTTCAAACGAAAAGACGTCACCAAATGCCCCGATACCCAGCCAATAGTGGGAAACCATGCCCATGCATGTTAAAACACAATAATAATAACAATGGCAGCATTTGGTGACATTTTTTGAATTGGTGACGTCTTTTGATTTGGTGAAATTAGTTGACGATGTAATATATAAGTACCTAATAATTAAACTTCATACTTAAAATTATAATTTATCTTCAGAATATGAAGCTTTTTCATTTCATTGCTTTAAGATATAAGCACGTTCAAATGACCAATTAGGGTCCAAACACACTTTTATGTTTTTTTTTATTTATTGAGTAGAGCCCTTCTTTTGGCTTTACAAAATATGTTTTATTATGTTTTTCTGTTAACTAGATACAGAGTTACAATAAATTTTATAAAATTAGGAAAACCAGAAGTAGGTTTTTAATTTACAGGAAGTGGGTATCTAAATGTTTCAAAAATCTTTAAAAAAAGCTAAAGCAACGTTTTTTGGAAATTTTTAATGTTTTTTTTAAGTAAATAATACAAACAATTTATTGTATTTAAAATTTGTAGCAATATAAAATTTCTTTAAATATTTTTAGAAATAAGATTGTGTTTATAAAATCTTAAATCGTTTTCCGATAGCTTTCATCTCCAGTGTTTTAAATAATTTTGCTAACGTTATCATTAATTTTTGCCATATTTTAATTTTATTGCTTAAAATTTGTATTTTTTTGTCATGGGAAATAGAAGAAATGCTATTATAGCCCACCCCTTCTAAACTCGCCAAAATGGTGCCATTGTGCTATTTTCAAAGTCGAGACAAGGAAAACTAGGAAAAAAATGGCATTTTGATCGAAGGAGAAAGAATGGATTTTTTTTATAGATTTAAGAACAAATTCGTTTCTAAAAGTAAGAAGTTAAAGACTTTTTAAAAAGAATAAATTGATATTAGGAAAACAAAAATAAAGTTTTTTTAAAACTTAAAAAAAACTGGACACAAAAATTTTTTGAAAAAAAGTAACTGATTTTTGAAGGTGAAAAATTGAATTTTTTAATAATTAATTAAAAATTCCTGAAAAATTTAGCTTTTTAAAAGATATTAAGGCGATATGATACCCTAAAAATCATTAAACTGTCGAAAACATTTTTATTGGCTTAGTTGATACCCAAATCTTTATAAATATGCCTGCAAAATTTCAAAGATAAAATTTAAGATATTTATTTAAACAAATGCAAATATACGGTTCTTAGATTTTGATGTATTTTACCTATAAATTGTTATTTTCTTTTACTTTTATTCTTGTACAATATTTAACATGTGAAGGCTTTTAAAATCATGGAAATAAAAAATAAAGGCATAAACATCTTTTGTACATGTTGTGCATTAGCTCTGAGCATGGAATTAGCTCTGAAGTGTGTGTATTTATTTTTTTTTTATAATTATTAAGATAAAGTTTTATGTGAAATATTGATCTTTCATTCGTTTTTTTCTATATATTCATTATGGCAGTATACTGTTTAATTGTTCTACATTTGTGCAATTTTTTGTGGTAGTAGTTTTAAATAAGCTAATTAACATTTCATAAAAGTTTCAGACTATTCAATGAATATTATATCATGTTATTCATGGAATGAAAGCTTCAAACTCATATTTCTCCTTGTTGAATTTTTGTACATATGCTGTTATTCAAAACCCTAAGGCTTTTTTGATAATTGAAGTATGGGTTTGAAATTTTTTATACGTGTTCTGAAATGTATGTTTTGTAAAACTGTGCATGTGGAATTAGCTCTAACATGTTTAGTACTTTTTATAAAAGATTTCAAAACCAAAGTTAATGTTTTTTTGGGAATTTTTATAAGTTTAACTATAAAAAAATTAATAAAAAATTAAAGAGCAGCAGCAGAAAAAAACCCATACACAGTTTTATGTAGTATATTATAAGGTACTTGTAGAAAATTTTCTGAAAGAAAAGAGACAAATTTAAAAAAGCTTTAGAGATTTAAAAATGCTTAAAAAAGCTAAAAAAATTTAAATTTTACAAACATTTTGCAACAATTTAAAATGTTTTTATATAGAATTATTATTAAATATTAATCTTTTTGAAATACAATTAAAACCAAATATCAAATATTAAAAATAAAAAAAATTGTGAAGATGGTACTATATCGCCTTAAGTACATTCCAAAATTACTCAAATGATTTTTGCGGAGTCACGTGTCTTTCCTTATGCTCTTACTCACATCATGCGGATTCTCTCCCACTTTCGAATGACATTTCCATTCATAATTATCGGATAGAATTCTTCCTCTCTCGTACAGACGTATACTATTCCCAAATTTTGGATGCATTCGTACTTTGCAGCAATCAAACTTTTATGCATTCAATAATTTTCTTTTGGTTCCAAAGAATTAAAAAAAACTCCTAATTTTGCACGCGTCTTGTTCTAAACAGCAACCGGTACTCACATGTAGTTATCAATTCACAAAAAAGCATGCAAAATTCACAAATGGCTCAATTATTACATCTGTTAGTTAGTTAGCAGGATTGCTAAAACTAATTACCGATTGGAAATTACAAACGATAATTACTATTCGCAGTTAACTAATGGTCACTAATAACGATCTCTTGTTTTAAAGATAGTAAAGAAGGGTAGCTAACTTGGCGAACTTATCACCCAACTTGGCAACAACCAACAACAAAAAAAGCTAAAAAAACTCCAGTGTGGTCTAAAAGAAGATCTGTTCGGAAAAAAAAATCTAAGTTATATCCTTGTAAGTATAAGTTTAAAGTAAATAGATAATAAAACAGTATTAACAAATACAGTCATCAACAAAAATGATAGATTTGTTTCAACAACAGCGAATGAATCAGTTCAGTTTGATTCAAAACCAGTAAATATTTCTAAAAATGAAAAGCTAATTTTTAATTAAATTTTTTCAAAGCAACGCGATTTTCTCGTTATGCTGCATCGAGTATTTTGAAAATAAAGTCAATATTTTTGAAGAATATGTTTTTGATTTAGCATCTAATATAACACAAATATGAAAACCTTAAACATTTCAGCACATTTTGTACATCTGCAGCTATGCCTCCTTTTTCAAGTCGCAAACAACAAAGCAGACAGGAATAAAAACCCTTAACGGTTGGCCCGAACAGGGATTCATTTAATTACAGGCGTCTAAGACATGCATGGCGTAACTGAGGACCAGTAGATTGGAGGTTCGAATAAACACACCCCTGCCAAGTTCAACAGATAGTCACCGAAGGGGTGACCCAGGAATTGAAGATCAGATGGCAGCACAGCCTAACGTGCTATACATTCGTTACATGAAGAGACTGTCTAAGTCATTCTCAGTAAATCACGACTAGTGATTAAAAACGGCAACGAAGCACTCGTCAACTAGACCCTCCATCTCAACAAAAGATTGCCCACAACGGAAAAACGTTCCAACGACACTCGAACCAACTGGAGATGTATAACAATTGCAGAAATTTGCTGAGAAAAAATGACCTTCTCTCAGTATCGTTCAAAAAGTCCAATAGAAAAACAACAACTTTCTTCTCTAAGAAGGGGGTATGCAGCAGCGCCTTCTTCTGCAAGTCGCAAACAACAAAGAAAACAGGAATAAAAGCCCTTAACGACTGACCTGAATAGGGATTCCTTTCGTGTCAGTCGCTTAAGGCATGCATGGTGTAGCAGCGGACCGGTAGGTCGGTGGTTGGAATAAACACCATTTCTAAGGTAAACAGTTTGTAACCGAACACAGTATATAAATAACACAGCATCAATTTTTCATTTGTTTTTGGTTAAGAATCATCCGAAAGAGACACTCTGCTGAAACTGTGTTCAACTGTTGATGTGAACGTTTCTTCTCACACATTTTTAGGCGTCTTAAAAAAGAAGAAGTTTCAAGCAACGTTGCATGTAAATTTATGAAGGAAGCTACTATTGAGATTCAGAAGAAGAATGATTTCAATGAAGTTGTTCAATGATTTATGTCAGTTGATATAACATGGCAGGTATCTTTAAGAGGATGTGTTAGCATCATTTCCATAGACATTGGTGAAATTCTGAATACTGAAGTCACGTCAAAAATGTTCAAATTATGTCAGAAGAAACCTGAAGACCAAATTTCATATGTGCGCGTGAAAAATGTTGAACCATCTGGTGATATGAAACCTACTGATGTGTATCAAATATTTGAAAGATCTCCTCAGATGAAAAAATTAGGATATATGCATTTTTATGAGGGTGGTGATTGTAAAGGTTTTTATACTGTAAAAATATTCAGTGTAAAACGCGTTATAGAATTTGCAAAAATACATTGGAAATAATTTGATTAACAATATTAATTAACACATTTTTGAAAAATAAATGATAGTTTTTTTCTTCTGTTTTCCTCAAAATGTCTAAATAAATTTATGCAATTGATTTAAATATTATAAGGGTGCAAGCATGTATCAATAATTTAAAATGAAACTTATGCATTCATGTGTATTTAAATTTTCCATTAATGGGGATGAATTTGTTGCTACCCTTCGGCCGCTTGCGGATTAGGGTGCACAGAATTTATAAATAATTTATAAATTTAATAAAATCAACACCTTTATTTTACGTAATAATTTCCTGTATATCAAATCATAGCTTCAGTAAAGGACTTAACCAACCTAATTATTAACCTAAATAAATATTAATAATTTCTTAAAGTACTTATATTTGATTATTAATTCCTCAACACTGATGATCTTTCTCCTAGAGATCTCAGCTTTACTTAGCTAAACTCTGACGACTTCATTTATTATAACTCTAACTTCATTATCAGCCTAACGACCATCTACTCCCTTTCTCTTCGCATGACTTTAAATAGCAACTCACATTTATATAAATCACGGTTCCTCCAGGGAAAGTGATTTTATAATCATACAACAGTTAAGAAGAGTTTCCTTAGAGGATTAGTTAAAGACGCGGATAGGACCCGTTACAGATTATAGTGACATTTTTAATGAAATTCTTTAAAAAATTTTAAAATTGGCAAATTCTATAAATAATTTTTGATTGACTATCATTAATGCCGTAAAAGAAAAGAAAATAATTCATGTTAACTTATTTAATCCACACATGAAAAAAAAAAATGCTTTTGATCGAAAACTTTGGCTTGAAGTAGATTTTTTCCCACCACTATTTATCTCTTAGAAGGAACAGAGGGAGATAAACGTTGGTTGAGGCCCTAGGCGCAGAGCAAAATAATGGATGCTTAAAGAAAAGAAAGATAACAGGGGAAAAATAGATTTTAACCATATTTTTAATAAATAATTTGTGTTAATAATGCTTTATTTACAGTAAAATTTGAATGTTTGAATGTAATATACCATAATATTAATCGTAAGGTTTTGAATCAATAGTTGAATGTAGCAAAATATAATTATAATGTATACTAGCTTACATATTTTCTGGTAAGCAAAACTTAAGAAACAGGTGTTTTTTCGCTGTAAATCCACGAGAAATCATCAGAGATATAAAATTCAGAAACGAGAGACAGCATTTTGTACTTTAAGGAAGTTCACCCATGTGATGGGCTAAAAAAAAAAAATCAAACAATTTTTTTTCATAAATTGTTTTTTTAATGTGCCTAGAATACGGTGGTAAAGTGATTTTTTAAAATTCAAAATCGTTCTAAAGAAGCAAGTGTTAGTAAAGAAGCTGTTCGGAGCGTTGAGTTGGCAGTCCAAAGCTGGGCCTTCGACTGTCCAGTCGGCTTGTAACATTGTCCCTTCAAGTATAGACAAGTTTTGTGGTTTAAAAGGAAATATCTATAGTTATTGAATATTTCGTCAAACTTGTTTTAGTCTTCGTTTCCAGACGTCGCCGATTGAGGGAAAGTTAAGATTTTCATTGTTTTAATTGGACTTGAAACTTTAAACGCGTTTTTCTCAAAACTGGGTTTATCAAACTTTCCTCCATCATATCTCAAGAACGGTTTGACCGAATGACTTCAAATTTATGGGGGTATACTCAGCACATACATACGCACCAAATAGACTACGGTCATTCTAAAATTCAAAATATTTCTATTTTTCATAACAAAAACATAACAAAAAACCCCCAGGAAATTCTAAACTTTTTCTTCAGAGGTCTACCTAAAATCCACTTTTCGATATTTTCAAATGAGTACAGTCCATTCTGTGCATTTAAGCTTATAAATAAAAACGCCGTTAATTTTTTTTAAATTTCAGATAAGCCAATCAGCCGGAATCGAGGAGAAAGTGAAAAATATTAAGTTGCCAACTAAGTTCCCGATATTTTTTAAATTTTAACATTCTGTATGTCATTAAATGCTTTTGGCATGATGTTCTAAATCATTTGAAAGATGTTTCGCTCAACTGGAATCTATGTTATTTTCATTCGAGTTAATTTGCGTTAATTTGCAGATCATTAAAATAGAATGACACAATGAGAGAAATGAGCATTTTTGACGCCTCTTTCTTTATACTTTTAATCAAGGTTCCAAATCCTCAAAATAGCCGCGGTAGCCTATCGGTCAAGGTCATAGACTTGTGGCTGGCGTGATCATGGTTTAGAACAGGGGCCGGCAACCTATGGCACGCGTGCCATGAGTGGCCCGCGATACAATTCTCGGTGGCACTATGCACTACTTTACTCATTTGTCAATTTTTGAGTGGATGGAAGTTGATAAATTTCTAATGGACCTTATTTGACAAACCTCTTCAGAATTAAGGACATTTACGGAATTATGAAAAATCTGAAAGCTGTAAAGACAAATTTACAGCTATTTTGTAAATTATTGACTGTCATTGCTGGAGAGATTTTATTGTTTGAAGAGAGAAAAATTGCATGTACTCTGCTTTCCGCTTATGGTTCTACGTATCTAACTAAGTAAACAAATCTTTCCTCATATGAAAAATATTTCGAGTCCGCAAAGAAATTGTTTAAAAACTAAATGCTCAGAATCGTGCCAAATTCAAAGTAACTGATGATACCCGTGATCTTGCGATAGGAAAGTAGAGTGAGGCTAGAGCACAAAGTTTGCACTAAAATTTGTATTGATCTTTTTGTTTAACTATAATCAAGAGAAATACTTATATATTTTATGTTGTCTGTTTCTTATTAAAATAAAGATGCTTAAAAATACATAATATAAGTACAATTTTAATTTTTTATTTTTGTTGAAGAAATAGTTATATTTATGCCGTTTATTTTTATGTTTAGAAATTTATGGAAAATTAATGTATATTGAAACTGCAAATCTATTATCTAAGTCTGCATGCGATATCGCTGAAATCGAATTTTCAAAAATGTCCTGTGGGGCACGCTTAATGATATGAGTAGATTGGTTTGGCACGCCTCAGCTAAAAGGTTGCTGACCCCTGGTTTAGAATAATGAGGTGAATCGCCAATAGCCCTTGTGAAGCTTTACAGTGCGACGTCAATCTAACTCTCGCTCTTAAGTTCTCAAAAGTACTCGCGACATTGGTGGCGTGTCTGTGGAGAATATGCAGCATCTGAAAGAACCGCTCGATTTCTTTCAAATACCGAGCGTGGAGTTTTGTTCACTACTGATGCCGAATTGAGAACTTGGTTGGATGAATTTTTGAGTAGGAAACCAGGTGATTACTACGAGGGCTGTTTTTTAAGTAGGTCCGTTTGTTTTTTCAAAAAAATAACAACAATATTTTGTTTCAAAAAACCTTTATTTTAGGATTGTACATACTTTTGCCTATTTGCGCTTCTTTGTTGTCACTGAAGCACTTCCCTCCAAGACTGTGTTTGAGGTACCAGAAAAGGTGGGAATCGTTAAAGGAGCAGGGTTGGGGCTGCATTGTGCATGGTTCAAAACCTCCCAGCCAAAAGATTCGATTACTTCCCGAGTCGTTCGAGAAGTGTAAGGCCTTGCGTTATCGTGGAGGAGCAAAACACCTTTTGACAGCATGCCACGCCGTTAAGAAGTGAAAGCGGCCTTAAACTCTTGGCTGTCCGACCAGGCGGCAGACTTCTTTGAAGAAGGTTTTTAAAACTTAGTTCTAAGGTATGACAAGTGAATTAATAAACTCGGCAACTATGTACAAAAATAGGCAAAAGTATGTACAATCCTAAAATAAAGGTTTTTTAAAACAAAATATTGTTATTTTTTAAAAAAAAAACGGACCTTATTTATAAGAAACAGCCCTCGTATTTACGACATATTGAAAATCTGTTGAACGTTAGGAAGAAGTTGTAAACAACAAGAAAGAACACATTATCTGCTAATTTTTATTGAAAAATAAAACCTTTTATATATAAAACTTGAAGAAAAATACCGATGATAACTTAGAAGACATTCCAATATTTCAACAATTTTTCAGATTTGGAGACTTTTAGTCTGCCTCAGATTCTAAGCCCGAAAATATATTTCATAGATAAAAATTACGATATTTCGGGAAAAACTTAACTACGTTCTTTCTTCTTTTTTACCATTCGAAATTTTTCTGTAAAAGAGGCCTTTTCAGAAGCCTTTTTAGTAAATGCTGTCATCGTGTTTATGGAATGGTTTTGTGCAGTTGTATCATCTGTACATTTTTGTTTTATTTGAAATTAGAAACTCAAAAATTTTATTAGACAAAATAAGCAATATCTTGCAATGCAACCTCAAATGATGTGTTTACCATTTGACTTGAATATTTTCTAATTGTGTAACTTTTGTATTTTTTTACTGGTTTTTAATTTGTTTGACTGTTGGCAAGTTCTTCATGTGTTTTATCATTACAGTAGCGCATATTATGTGTTTAGTATCTGAGCAGTAATAAAATAAGAAAAAGATAATATAAGTTAGGTTTTTTACCGCCAAATGTAAACCTGAAATGAATTAAAATCGCACATACGAAATGTTCGTTTTTATAATGAAATTATAATTTCAAATTAGCACACAATTTGAAAATGCTTACGTTAAATTGAAAAGTGAGAAAACATTTTATTTATTGTAGAAATTTTTGTATAATTTATGTTGTATCAATAACTACAATTAAATGTAAAAAAATTATTACGGTTAATTTATAAAAATTCTTTTAAAAGAAAATTCAGAAATATTTTGAAAACTCGGGATTATTTTTTACAACAAAATAGTATTTAAATTTAATTTTCTTAAAAAGTTTGAAAATGTATGTAATCAAAATAAAATCTAAAAGCAGAAACATAATTTAACTTTTCTCGCACAGATTAAGATATTAATAATTCAGGTCAAATATTAATTCCTCAGTTTCACAAATTGGATAAATTGGAAAATTTGCATTCACGAAATCTCCAGAACTATTAGACCGACTGATTTGAAATTCGGCAACCTTCTTGTATTATGTAGAGATCCAATAAGAAAGGGTTTTGTAGAAAGGAGGTTGTGGGAGCGTTATAGTAGAGAATTCCAGTTTTTGAACTACTTGAGCAACAGACTTGAAATTAGGCAAGCATGTTTATTTTGTTGAGTAGAGATTCTCTAAGAATGAATTTTGCTGAAATCGACTATTCATAATTATATAGAAATAAATATAGATTTTACTTAAACATATTTCCGTGAAATTATATTATAATTAAAATAACTAAGGAATATTATAATAGCAATTTATGTGGATTTATATTTACCCATTATTTTGTTATAATTATAAATCTTTTAGAAATTATTAAATTAAAAAAAAGAGTGGTATTTACAGCAGTTTGTATTCCCACACAACCATTTTTTTTTTTTTGCTTATTTCAACTACAGTTTAGAAAATAAAATTTCTTGTACCGAAGTCTCATGTTATTCATTAGAACATTCGAGGTAGATTAGTGCTAATTGCCACGTAGCTTTTGTGTTTTGAGAAAATCGAGTAAAGAAGATTACACATAATTGGACATGGAACTTTCACTGATTAGATCTTGTTATTGGCTTAAAATGGGAACTAGGAGCCTTTTAATCAGTAACTCACCGAATAGTTAACTTTGTACAGAACTTGCTGGAAAACTAAAAACAATTCAAGTTCACCAAATTAAACAATTAGTGACCTACGTAAATTATTAAGTAAATAATATTAAACAAAAAACCATAACTTTCTTATAAAAAACTTTGATAATTTTAACACACACACACACACACACCACACACACACACACACACACACACACACACACACACACACACACACCACACACACACACACACACACACACACAACACACACACACACACACACACACACACACACACACACACACACACACACACACACACCACACACACACACACACACACACACACACACACAAAGGAAGAAGCATGTTTAGTTTAAGATTTTTTTGGAGAAACTCTTTTAATATTTTCTTTTAAAACAGAAGATGTGAACGAAGTTAAAGTGTGATTTCTTTTCCTTCATCTTATAAATTTTATAATAAAACTTTTATAATTAAAACAAAAAGATTTTAATTAATATCAATTTCTAATATCTGTTTTGAAGAAGGAAGAAAGATAAAAAAAAAGGAAAATTTTCATTGGAAGGTTTAAAAGTTTTTCAACAGTTTTTAAAATCTTTATGAAATACTATCGGTCATTTTTAATCATATTTCTTAAAAGAGAAAGCTTTTAAAAATACTTAATTCGTGAAATAATTATTCCATTCAATATCATTATTTTTAAAGATATTTATGATTTTTCTTGAATTCCTAATTTAATTTTTGGTATGTTTTCCATCAAATAAAACAAACAAAAATTTTAATACATGTTTTCATTAATGAAATACATTTATCCTTCATCTCGTCTGAATATATTTACTAAATTATTTTAAAGGAAAATTCTATCTGAATTTTTAAAGTAAGTAGATTTTAAGACATCAATAGAAATTCGGATTTTTTCTAGTCTTAATAGAAATAATTGAATCGAACTTATCGAAATCAGACAATACTATGGAATCAGTACAACTAATCAGACATTACTATGGAATATTTTCTTTAACTATATTTTAGAAGTTCATAGTTAAAGATTTTTAATTTTATAAAACATAAAATATATTGATAATTTTATTAATAAAAGTAAATCTACAAGTTTAGAGTTCATACGAACGTATTTTTTTTCACTTACGAAAATGAAAATTCCTTCCTCTGCTGTCTAATATATTTTGTGAAAGATTTGATCTATGATATTAAAAAAAAGGATGATTGTGTTTTTAATTAAATTCTTTCATGAGATTTTCTTTTAAAATTAAATGCGCTCGAGTTTTCTTTCTTATAATACTATCAGATGTTGACATTTTGTAATCAACGTTAAAATATATTAATTTTTCCTTTTACTTTATTTGTTGTGGAACACTGAACGTTTAATAAATCTTTCGAATTGTATAAGAAAAAAGAATAATGCCGAAAAATTGATTCCTATGAAATTTTGATCCGAAGGAATTTTAGGTTTAAACATTACAAGAAAAATATATATTAGTTAATAAAGAAAAATAAATTAAATGTAAAGGGTTTCATTATTTTTCTTCTTACATTTTTCTCCATGTATTAATTTTAGAAAAAATATTAAAAGAGAGAAAATCATTAACTCTTGAAACTTTTTGTCGTTTGGACATTGAACAGGAAATTAGAATCCTACCTTTTCAATAGTTTCTGTGGGGATGAACTTCGATTTTAATTGTCATTTTAATTACTTGTACTGGTAAATTGAGAACAAGAAGGAAAAAAATTAACCTAAAATAGAATTTTTGAATTAGCAGAATTAAGATTCTTGAATCCATCTCCCTAGAAAATTGAGAATGTTAATTAAAACATACCTTTCTTTTTTACTTAAAAGATTGGTTATATATAAAGTATCTTGATCAAAGTTTGAAATTGTTGTATATCTTATAATTACAATTAAAAAATATCGGATGGGAGAATTATCCAATATTCAATTGGGAATCGATTAAATATATTGCATCTTGCAAAATTTATATGAAACGCGGAAAAATCAAGGCTTCCAACTATTTTTTAATGTATAATTACCTCACATTATATATACACTGCTGACCACCGTAAATGCAACACCAAGAAAGACAAGAGATAGCACAACAAAATTTATTTTGTAGATAACATGTTGACCAAGTATCAAATGATTAAATTTATAGACTTCTGTGAAGTGTTGTTCCTGCCAGAATCAGTAGCCAGAGTAGCCGCCATTGTTGGAGATCACCGCTGCCACTCTCCTCGGCATTGATTCAAAGAGAATTTGGATGTGTTCTTGGAGTACAGCAGACCAAGTAGCTTCCACATGTTGCCAAAGTTGATCTGGTGTGGCAGCTGGGGGTGTAATCTGGGTCAATCGTTGAGCAACCATGGACCACATGATTTCTATCGGCGAAAGATCCGGAGAGTGAGCCGGCCAGGGAAGCAATTCAATCTGTTGATTGGTAAAGAACCTTTAGACAATGCGTGCCGCGTGTGGTCGCGCATTATCCTGTTGAAATATGGCTGTGGCCATGCCCTGAAGGTAAGGAAGGACAACTGGCTCCAACACCTCGGTGATGTAGCGCTGGATGTTTAAAGTACTGGCAATGCGTACAAGAGAAGTGCGTAAGTGATATCCAATACCGCCCCATAACATAACATCCGGTGCAGGACCAGTGTGGCGGTGCATAACGCAGCTGTTCAGCATCCTCTCTCCACGGTGTCTCCAGACTAGAATCCGACCATCTTGGTGTTGCAGACAGATGCGTGGCTCGTCAGTAAAGACAACTTCATTCCATTCTGCCGCCCACATCCTTCTTTCATTGCACCATTGGCGGTGGAGACGTCTGTGGTTCTGCGTCAAGGGTAGACCAAGCAATCGACGTCTTGCGTACAGTCCACTCTGCTGTAAACGGCTTCGAATGGTATGCGCAGACACTGAATGATGAGTTACAGACTCAATGTGCTGTGCTATGGTTCGTGATGTGACTGAGCGATCCGTCACTGCCATGCGCACAATTTGCCTGTCCTCACGTGAAGTGGTGCACTGAGGTGAATGCGATCGACCACGTCGGTCCGTCGTACCCTCCTGCATCCAACGGTCACATATCCGCATTGCAGTTGTTTGTTTTCGTCCAACACGACTACCGATTTCCCTGAAAGATAATCCACAGTCTCGGTAGACCACTCTATCCTTCCTCTGTCGAACTAGGATACTTGATCAAAAGCTGATTGCTGTTTTCTACGAGACATAACTGATCGTTTTTTAAAAAAAAACCACAAGAAAAACACAATTGCCGAACTTAAAATCGTCGAAATCTCCAAGCCTTAAATAGCGCTTTGAGGTGGCGCCACGGGCGTGCGTGATGTGTGTCTGCGTTGAAATTCTAATCATTTGCATATCTCACCTCCACTAATGCATGTTGTAAATTTCATGTTATTTGCGTGCTTTCTTCAGGGTGTTGCATTTACGGTGGCCAGCCGTGTAATATATATAAATATTAAATGAATATATATTTTCTTACTGAAATGGCATGAATTAAAAAAATTATTTACATACCGGGGACTCCAAAAGTGTTCGTGCACATGCAATTTTCTATAAAATTTAATGTTTTCAACAGATGAAAATTAATATATCGTAATTATATTAATAATCATAATTATGTAAATAATATCTGCTACTTGTTCTTGTTGAAATAACACAACCGATTTTTAAATGATAGTATAGCTCTTATTTTGAAAAATTAATAAAATAAAAAAAAACTGTGTATGTTGGCTCCGACGCACGACTACAGTTTACTTCTTAAGTACGGTTGTTTTTGATTAGATAGTAGGTAAGCAGGGCAAATAAATGAGTGTCATATAATACTGTAAGCATGCATGCATTTTCTTTATTCTACTCACATTTTTCATATATTGATTCTCTTTCGGTAAAGTAATATATATATATATATATAAAGCAGTAAATAATTAAAAAGGAGACTAATAAATCCCAAGAATCTTAAGATCAGACCGGAAGAACCAAGAACATGGAACCATGACAAACCAAAAAAGAGAAATGTAGCTAGAGTGGAAAACTATTATGATTTCTCGAGCTGTCACAGTGAAACAGGATTAAACAAAGTTTTGTGAGATCTCAACCTTCTCCTTCAGCAGAAATTTTTTCGACATAATAGCTCCCAATATAAACTAAGGCAAAAGCCTAAAACCCACGTGGGTGAATATAACAGCAATAGAATAGAAATTGCAATATTAAATTACTATAGGAATCCGGAAGAAATAGACAAATATAAATATGTATAAACAAAAATATTTGCAAGAGAGGTTAATAATGAATATAACCATAATTAACAATAATGTAAATGAGCAAAGAAACTCTAATCTTACCCGATGTATACAGATTCCATAATTGTATTGACTCAATGCATAAAAAAACACAGCAATACTAAGAATAAAGGCGCCATCTATACATATTTTTAGTAACTAAACTTAATATAAGAATATATTAAGAATAATATATACTATAGACTAAATATATTAAGAAATATAATAAGAAAATTATATACTATAAACTAAATAGAAATGAATACGTTAAATAAAAATAATTAAATAGCTATAAATTTGAAGACATATATTTATATATGAAATTAGCGGGATAGTTATAGTCTAGGCAACTTTGAAAGAATTTTTTATAATTATTAATTCTCAATATTTCTTCATATACTAAATCATTATTTCTTTTATATAATTTAGAATGATATTTCTAAAAATTGAAATGTGAAGTGTACTATTCCAATATGGCATTTTTATAACATTAAAATCAAAAGAGTCTTTTTTATCAAAAATATTACTTTTTAGCATATTCTTTTCAACCTTTAATTCTAGATCAAGGAAATTTGCTGACTCTATATTGCAATTGGTTTTTATTAATTTCAGGTAGGTTGGATAATAACTAAATATAGGAGTAAAGTCAACTTTATTACTGAAAATAATTAGATCATCGATGTATCTAAAAAAGTAACAAGAGTCTGTATCAATTTTTTCATTCTCATAATAGTGTAAATAGATATTAGCCAGACTATTACTAGCTGGGCCACCCTGTTGCAGACCTTTAATTTGTTGATAATAAGAGTTATTACGAAATATGTAATTTTCTTTCAAAACAAACTGCATAATAATATTATATTTATCATAGTTTATCAATTTATTTAATGAATATTTAATATAAACATTTCTAAGTACTTTAATCATATCCTCTATATCAATAGAGTTGAATAAGTCTTCGAAATCAAAGCTATGCAAAGAATTAACACTCTTACCTTGCATGTTCTCAACGATATCTTTACTATTCCTTACAATAATGGAGTTTGAGATATTGTCTAGAGTGTGTTGTATAACTTTTTGTAACACCTTGCCTGGTTGTGTAATATAGGTATTAAAACCATTAGTAATAGTTCTGAATTTAATTGGACACTTATGAAATTTTGGTGTTAGAAAAATATAAGGAAAATTGATATTCTTTGTATATAAATCTAGTTTTTTTTATAAAAAGCTGAAATACGGTTACTGATTTCTCTATTGCTGCTATTAGATTTAATAAACATTTATTGTTTTGAAACTGTTTGTTAAGTATAAAGTTATAAAACCATTTGCAAATGACTGCATAGTTGCCCGGAACTTTATCTACATAAACAATAATGAAATCATTTTAAAGATTTGAAATTTGGTGTTTTATATCTTTGTAAGAAATATTTTTATCAGTTTTATAGTTAAGATTAAGTAACTCACTCAAAACTTTGCATTTAAACTCATTTAAACTCCAACTTCGAAAGGAAAGTTGTATTTAATTGCTATTTTTGTAATGAAGTTATTAATATCTTTAGAAATGTGTGCTTTAATAGCTTTATTATTATTAGAACGCATTATTCTAAAGCCAGTACCCTTAACCATTATTTCTCTGAGAGTTTTATCTTTAATAATATTTAAATTACCAGATATGACATGCTTATGATATTCATCAATGAAATCTACATAATTATGACAATTACATACAATATTATTATGTTGCAAATCAAAAGAATTGTAGTTAAAGATGGATCTACCAATTTTCTTATTATATTTAAATGCCTTTTTAATGTTAATGTTTTTTACTGGGAAAAATTGAATATACTTCTCAAACACTTTAGTAAAGTTTACATGATTATAGGATTTATTCATGAAAAGGGATGTTATAGTATTCAGTTGTAGAATTTAAAACATTATCATGTATTGATATATTAAACTTACTGATTAAGAAATTACAAAAATCTTTCATAACATGTAATGCTTGACATTCCATAAAATTATCGTAACTAAGTATATAATTAAAAAGTTTGATTTCTTTTTTATTCAAACCAAACATGAAATTTTTTATTTGATTAATGTTATAAACACACACACACACACACACACACACACACCACACACACACACAACACACACACACACACACACACACACACACACACACACACACACACACACACACACCACACCACACACACACACACACACACACCACACACACACACACACACACACACACACACACACACACACACACACACACACACACACAACACACACACCCACACACACACACACACACCACACACACACACACACACACACACAATGATATATATACCTCAATTATGTGGTACATAAATATTTGTTACTTATAGCATATGAGTATACATTGTTAAAAAGGTTGATTTACTTCAATATTAATATTACTTTGAGCATTAATTACATTAATACTCTCACCAATATTAATCACTGTGACAAGTGTCTTGTGGCAACTAAAATATGATGCATGAAAGTCGGTAGATAAACGATTTACGAATCGTTAAAATATCGCATCAATGGTTATACCAAACCTAGTCGTCCTTTGCCAGAAACAAAACCTAAATTAAGCTCTGATTTTAAAAATTGTACTAATTTCAATCCTTTATCGAAATCATTATTGAAATAGCAAATGAAATCAATATTGAGTGTAAGTACATGATACTGTTTCTTCAGTAGCTAAGAATCACCTTCCGTATATGCTATAAAGCTCACATTCATTATTATATATATATATATATATATATATAGATATATAATAATAAAAACTCTCAGAATTTAAAATAATTTATATATATATATAATGGATTTCAAATCTTTATTGCGTGCATTCACTATATATGAGAAAAAAAAATTTAAAATGATAGAAACCCCTTTCAACATTTAGTTCTTTCATTTGTTTCTTTCCATAACTCATAAATTAAGAGAATGGTTGACAAACAGATGAAGTTTTTATAGAAAAATGGAAACGCGTATATCTAATGTAAAATGTATTATAAAAAACAAACGTATTCATTATTTTATAATAATAGTTTCCTTCTTGGGATTTGAAATTATAAAATTGATTACAATAATCATTTTTAAATTTTTCGTGACAACCGTTTGCTTAAAAAATGGCACTAACAAAAATCTTGTGTATTAAAAACAGCAGAAAAAAATTAAAAAGGACAATTATTACATTTAGAGTTAAAATATAAGGTTAAATTTCAAAATAAAGAATAATTATTATTGATTTAAATAACAGTTTTAAATCAATAACTTTTTCTTTAAAAATTATGCTTATTGAACGGAGCATATCTGTGGATTCAATTTTGCACACTATGTCAATAACGTGATTTTTCAAATGTGCATCGAAATATTTTCCAAGCAAACTAAAAGTTTTACGTAGGGTAGTAAATTTTAATATTGATAAGTTTTTAAATGAGTTTCAAAATTCTATTTTATGCCTCATTATATCTTAAGATAACATATTAAAACGACATTTTCATGTTTTGTAAATAATTATCCACATTATTATAAACTTATTTAAAATAATGCTAACTGAGTAAAAGCGATTAAGATTTTTCAAATATTATAGAAATTTTTGTTTTATTAATGGATGTAGTAAATGACCTTATAGAATTAAAGAAAGCAAAAATAAATTTTTCATGCGCATTTTTTTACTTGCCAAATTTGGTGATTTTCTTTTGTTATAGTCAATCTCTTCTTCCAGTGTAACCCAGCAACAGATGCTATTTGGACTGCTAAGTTAACGTGGAACGGAGTATAAGGGATTTACTCGCAAAGAAAGTCATTTGGCTCGAAAATCGGTTTTCGACGCCAATGACGCTAGTAGGCGAAAAAAAAATAAATGTAGTTCGCGAATTTTTTTTAAAGTTTTAATTCTTTTTACGGCTTAAGTTATACTTTTAAAATTTCACACATCATTAACAAACAACAGTAATTTTTAAAGAAAAAAGGAAAAAAAATACTGCGTAAATGAATTTTTGAAAAAGGGTATTAGATGAAAAGCACATGAACTTTTTTAAAATCCATAATGTGTAAGAAATTTTTTCCATCTTTGGATAAAATACGGATAATAACATTTGGCACACGAGAAAAAAGTTTCGTGTGATTATTTGACGAAATTATTAAATGTTTAATTAAAAATATGAACATTTTTTGAAAAATAGTTTAAAAAAAAGAGGTTTTAGGCATTTAATATTTTAAATCACTGATTCTAAAAGAACAAAGTATGAGCTTTTTTAGTACAGGATTTTGATTCATTACAATGATAAGATCTGTACAAAACGATGGAAAAATTCTTTTCATTAAAAAACGTGGATATTGACTCCTTTAAAAAAAAATCGTAAAAACTGCAAAATACAGTTATTTTGTAAAAAACAAAAAAATTATACCCCATACTATGGCTAAATAAGAAATCTTTCCGATTCTGTAATTATTTTTTTTTTGTCTGATTCCGGTAAAAAGAGAAGGGTCGTATATTTAAATCGACGAAAAAGTAGGAACTCTTTCTTCCTTTCGATAGCGATTAGGAGCATGCGCAAACAGCGTAACACTTTTTTGTTTACTCTTGTACAAATTTTACTCCTCATAAAGTTTCCATACTGGGGGCTTTATACAGAAATCGATTCTTAAGGATTAAACTCCAAAAACTTCTACAAAATTACGCCACAAAAGTCTTCGTACACTAAAAAAAACTCAACACATTGCTTTAAATATTATATTTCTTTCTTAATTTAGTGCTTGGTAGAATACCTTTTAGTGTCCCCATCAACTTTTAAACGAGTTAGAATAGATTTAATTGTTTTTTTTTTGTAATTTATGCATCGATTTTCATCCATGCTTCTGTGATTATTGTCTTTGTTCATATTTTGTTTTTATATGTCCTTTTTTCTAACTTTAAATTCAAATTTTCACCAATTATGTTCT
Source organism: Trichonephila clavata (assembly GCA_019973975.1). NCBI lineage: Eukaryota > Metazoa > Arthropoda > Arachnida > Araneae > Nephilidae > Trichonephila > Trichonephila clavata. Next base: position 57,843 of record BMAO01010994.1, read on the forward strand.
ACTGGGTTTAAATCAGGTGATTTAGGAGGTGTTTTCAGAATTTAGGGACAGTTATAGAGAATCCAGAGGTGTACATGTAGAGCAGTGCATTTAAGATCATCATCTTGTTAAGAAATGAAGTCGTTTCCAATACCCAAATTTTAGGCAGATAACTTCGAATTGTTTTTTGAAATATTTAAATAAAAAAAAAGCTCATGATTCTAAGTACCATAAAAATACTGAATTACCTGATCCTGAAGCCAATTTACACCCCATACAAGAACACCATATCTCCCTGCTTACTTTTCTTACTAAATTCGCGGGATTAAGTTTTAGAAAATTCAAAGTTGACAGCAAATTTGTTGGGATGATAGAAGATTCAAAATTTTTAGTTCCGATGACCATATTATATTGAGGAAAAGAGACAATTTTGGAATCCCAAAGAATTTAGTTGGAACAGCTAAGTTTGGATGAGGTATTCTTGTGTGGGGGTGTAAATTGGCCTTAGGATTGATAATATGGCACTTTTTGATGGTATTTAGAATCGTGAGCTTTATTTAAATATTTTAAAGGACAGTTTGAAATTATCCGCTGAAGATTTGGATTTTGGAGACGACTTCATTTCTTAAAAGGATAATGACCCTAAGCGTTTGTACACCTCTAGTGTCTCTATAACTGTCCCTAAATTCTGAAAACACCTATTAAATCACCTGGTTTAAGCCTTTAGAGTATAATAGGTGAGAATTTGAATTAAAGTCAGAAAACATGGCATATAAAAACAAAATGTGAAGTAAAAACAATGATTACAGAAGAGTGCAGTAACATCGATGCAGAAATTACAAAAAACTGATGAAATCTATACCAAGATGTTTAAAACACGTTGTGGATGCTAAAAGATATCCTACCAAGTACTAAATTAAGAAAGAAATATAATATCCAAGGCTATGTTGAGATTTTTTAAGTGTACGAAGACTTTTGTAGCTTAATATTTTAGTAGTTTTGTGATGATTAATTTTTCAAAATAATTGTTATGCTATCTTTTAAAAATTGACTATGTTATTTCAATATAAATTATTTGCAGATATTATAAAAAATTAAATTCTGATATTTTAATTTTTATCTGTCAAAAACATTAAATTTTATAGAAAATTGTAAGTGTACGAACATACTTGGGCCCACTGTATATTTAAATTATATTGATTTTTATGTACTACTTTTTATTAACTAAATTATTTATTACAAGTGCTTTCAATATATATTATTTTTTTTATCCTTTTTTCTATCTGAAATCCATAATAAAAAGAAAATGAAATAAATCTTATTTCTGTTTTAATGAAATTTCTCATGGTTCATTTGCTCTTGCTTTGATATCTTACGATATGTTACAAATTTTTAAGTTTTGAATAATTTTGATTTTTCAAAATGACTTTTAGAAATCTACAGAATGTTAATTATTAATTTATTTGAAAAAGGTATTCATTAAAATTATGTGTGACACGTATGCATTTTTTTAATAATAATCTCAATGCAGTTTTTATTATTCAAATCATTAAATATTTCTCAAAGAATTATTATGTACCCCTTAAAAAACAAACGTATAACATGCACTTTTAACACAAAAAATAAGATCGAATTTTCTTACGAGTGTGCGTTATACGCCGGGTATAAAAATAATGCTTTAAAAATGAAAAAAAAAAAGATGATCATACAAAAATTTATACTTTCTTATATATTGAAATACTGCTTATTTAAAAGAAATGACATATTTTATGAACTTTAAGAGTTGTAGTTCTCGAAGCTTACTATTTTTTCAAAAGCCTGGGATAATAGTCCCTGGAATAAATGGCTTTAAAACACAGATAATTGTATACGTATATTTCTAGTTTCTTCGTAAAAAGAGGGTGCGCGTTATACGACTAATATACCTAAAATTTTTAAAAAACGCAGTTTGAAAATACAGTTGCGTGTTATACGCCGTATTTTACGGTACATAAAAACTGTGGAACATGAAATTCTTTTGCTATAAATATACGAATAAGATTTGACAATAAATTAATGCTTCACAGTTTTTTTAAAAAATAAATTATGTATAACTTAAATGCGGGTTTGTGATGCGTTTCTTTTTAAAGAACAAGAATAATTGGAACGCTCTATTATGCTTTGAAATGACAATGCAAACAACATTCATTTTCCTCGGAATAAATATGTTTTTGTAATCGCTTTGTTTATAATGTTTTCCTTTTAATATTTTAATTTCTTAACTGTGTTTTTTGTAAATAAATGGACAAAATTCATGAAAGTCACACGATAAATGCGCACTCACGTGTTATCCGTAAATTCAAAACTGACATTAAACATATTTGTTGTTCTACTTGTGAAATTTAGATACAATTTTAAATTTGTGATACCTGCATAATGTTCATGTATTAAGATTCTTCAAAAAGTTTTTAAAGATTTAAAAAATGAAAATTAAATGAGTTTTTTTAAATCAAGAGTTTTTTGCTTACCTATGAGCGCTATTATCTTTGACAAATATGTACTTTGCCGCCCATCCGGTATAGTGGCTAGTGACACTGACTGCGGTGGCATAGAGCCTGGGTTCGAATCTCGGAGAAGGCATGGATGTTTGTGTTGTAATCCTTCATAAATTTGAAATTCCTTCTTTCCCTTGTGATGTGTGCTTCACGCTTACTTCTGTAAGCCCCTGTGTGATACTTAGTGGTGCACGGGGTTCATAAATGATCTTAATAAAAAAAAATGTACTTTTTAAGAGAGAGAGAAAAGCAAAATTTGGAAACAGTAAAGCACATAAACTGATTGACTTGAAACACTCGATTGCACCTATTATGTGACTATGCCGTCACATGACACATGAATTGATTGGCTGAAAACACGTGATTGTAGTTATCTAGTTATCATGTGACTATGACTTCACATGAATCTAGCCGACTAATTGTCTTTTAACTAAGGTTATAATTGTCTTAATGCAGTAAATAAGTATTAATTTACTGAGAAACATTTTACAGGTCTGAATTTTCCTTTCTTTAAATTCTTCCTTTAAGACGTTTCAATTCTCTCATTGATATAGAAGAAAAAAAATTCTGGATTAAGTAGTTTAATGTATTGTCTTAAAATTTTAACTTTCCTATTATACATTTGTTTTTATTACGCCGCTATAATGGGTTTTAGTCGAAAAGTGATAATATAATTTTGCTTAATTTGTTGTTTAGGTCGGTGTTCGTGGATTTTATAAGTTGGTTCTAAAGTGATGCAATTTATAATGAAAACAGTATTTAAATACAGGGTAAAGATGAGTAAAACCTCATACAAAAGTTACAGAAGATTCTCATATCTTTTACAGCCTCAAATCCAACCATCAGCTTTTAAAAATACAAGTACGTAATGATAAAAGCTATCCCCAAGCAATCTTTCAGTCTTAGGCACACACACCGAAGTGAAGACATCAACAACTGAAGTGGAACTTCAGGAAGCGTACCCTATTGATAGTCTGAGCGGTTAACTTTCACTGCTTTCCTGAACAATCCGCTTACTCCATAGGTGATGACGCCATAGACTTTTCCAGAAATTTCGAGAAACATTCACATGTTCACCAAAAATGATGCCAACTTGGCTGTATCTCCAATATTTCGCCATTGAAAAGACATTACAATGTAAGGGCGTACGCTTGTGAATATTACAGCTTTTATCATAAATAAAGGCAACAAAAAGTAATCTTAACTTAGTAAACATGCAAAATTAAGTTGTTTACACTTTTTTAAGATACTAGGGTGAGACGGATAATAAGTTACCCCTGTCGACTGTGGTCAGAGTTGTGTATGAAAGTCAAAACATAGAATGAGACATTAAAGATAAGAAATAACTTTATTTTTCCATATAAGTACCAAGTACATTGAGATAGTTGACATACCGCTTGATAAGCTTAACATAACCCTCCAGGAAAAACTCAGGACTTTGCGTACGGAAAAAGCGCTTAACGGCTTGTTTGACTTCAGCGTTGCTTCCAAAGTGCCTTCCGGCGAGATGCTTCTTCAATTCCGGAAACAGATGAAAGTCAATTGGTGCGAGATCAGGACTGTATGGCGGATGGTGTAGGTGCTCCCAACCAAGAGTTGCAATACGGTTTTGCATTGCCGTCGCCGAGTGTCGTCTCGCATCGTCATCCAATAACAGAACTCCAGATCTAAGAAGCCCAGGTAACTTTTTCCGAATCTTTTTGCTTGGCTGCGGTCGATCTCTACTCAATGGTGTATTGGTGTCTGCAACGATCACCTGCTGTTATGTCGTTCACCCATAACGTTATGTCTTATCATTAATGTCTCATTCTATGTTTTGACTTTCATACATAACTCTGACCATAGTCGACAGGGGGAAATTATTTTCCGATTCACCTTCGTAAAATTTAGCATTAATTACCCAAAATTCGTAACAATATTAATAAATGTTAAAAAAAATTGATTTAAGAAATCACATACTGTATATTTTAAATATGAGCTAAATAAATACCACTGAGTTTCATTATTACGAGTATCCATTGAATTGTTTATGTAAGGCATAAAAATAGATACATAAATGTACTAAATTATTCTTATAATATTTTATAAGCTAGCTTTCATAAATTAACAAAGTTGTTTGTTGATATATATTCAAGAAAGAGGATCAAAACACAATACCCCCTGACAACAAATTTTAAAAATTGAAAAACACAAATGGCTCAGTTGTCTCCTAGTTCAATCCAATTTTCTTTGGCTAGAAGTGCACCTATTTACTTTTCTAATCGACTTGTCAGGAAAATAGTTTGATTTTCGCTTGGGAATCCTTAGCTGTACTGATACTTTATTTTTTATTTTTGCTGAATCATTCCAAGAAAAATATTTACCCAGTAAAGTTCTAGTATGAGAATACTTTTCGATTGTTGACAAGGATTGAAACCTAATGTAAACTATTAAAATTGTGAGATTAGATTCTTTTCGTGTTGTGAAAATAATTTGAAAGTTGAAGGGTATAAATTTAGTATATTGAATATATTTTTCTTTTTTTGCTTTTGTTTTTATAATCTTGAAGTATGTTTTCTTGTTGATTTCTATTATTCGAAAATAAAAATTTAGAGAAAACATCAATTTTTGTACGGTACAGTTTTTCTGAATAAATTCCTTCATATGAAATTTTACATTGAGATTGAATGAATGCAGAGAGGAAAATTTGGTAATGATTAAAAGATTGAGATTGGAAGTTTTTTTTCACTTTATAGAAGAAAAATCCCTTTTTATCTTTAGATTAAAAATAAATAATTGTGAGAGATAAAAGATATTTGTTTATCTTTGTAAATTTTTATTTTATATTAATTAGCCCAGATTAAAGTACATATATAGAAAAACAACTATTTGTTTTATATATGCATCTGTTTTTAATATTAAGAAAAATTATTTATTTTCATTGATTGAAATTTTACTGATTCAAGTTTATACAATGAAATGGTGAAAACATATTTTATTTTACTTTCTTTTTCCTACTGAATTTTTATTTGAAAAACAAGTGATTGTAGATTTTTTGAATTTAGGAATTGCTCAAACAATACCTTATAAATTTTGAGAATATTTCACGATGATTATCACCTTTATAATAAAAATACTTCATTACAAAGCATTAATTTGTTGTTAAACATACTTAAAAACAATATAATAAGAATTGAAATTATGAATTTTTTTTGTTTTTACTGTAGAAATAAAATTGTATTTAAAAGCGTGAATCTGAATCTGTTTGGTGCTAGTCATTGTGCCATAAGCATCAAAACAATGTGTTAAAAGCCTTAAACTTATGGTTTTTTAGGAAACATGAGGCCGTGATCAGGGGCAAAATGGAGAATATTAACCCCCTTCCCTTCACAGTAAGGCTTTGGGCCCCAAGCCGGATCTCTCTTACCAAGGATTACCAAACCATAACATCAGGCTTTGTGCTCCCTAGAATCCTGTCCCCCCCCTGCGATGAGTGGGGGTGGGGGTGTTTACGAAACACCAATGTCTGTGATACTCGAAGGGTCCTGAATTCGAGGCAGGCTTTAAGAACTTTTTTTGGGTAAAGAGAGAAATCTTTTTGATTTTGGGTATGCCATAAAAAATATAAAAGTTCATTTTTTCAAATTAAATAAAGGCTATATCATATGGAATGGAATAAAATAAATGTAATAATTATATAAAATTATATATCTATAAAATTTTTATATTGCTGCTTAGAAATTGTAATTGTTACCGAAGTATTTAAATCAAAATTTAATATCAAGTACGAAATTTGATTATTATAAATACATTAATAATGAATAATATTGACTTTTAGGAATTCTTTATTAATTATATTCATGCTTGTGATAAATTTAACAAGATTAAAAAAAATGGATTTTTTTAGAACATTTTAAGGAAAGTATTCAAATGCTAAGAATTTTAATAATGTTTATTAAATACTTGTAATTACTTTCATTGTAAACAAATACTAATAAATCCTAAAAAAATTCATATCTTTTGCTAAATTTAATTTATAAACATTTTAAAAAGAATTCAGTTTTCTTTAAAACTTCACAACTGAGAGGGATATTAGCAATTTAAGAAAAAAATTATACCTTTTTCCTTTTGAATTATTATTATTAATAAGTTAAATAGTTTAAGGTATTGTGATAAGTATACCAAAATGTTTTTTGAGCTTGTTGTTTGTAACTGAATTTCTTTTGAAGCTACTATCGCACCCATATTGGCAACATTGAGTTGACCTCACGAATTCTAAAAACGGAATACGCTGGCGGGAATATGGAGTGAGTAGACGAGAAATACTATGTGAAAAAAAAATCAGTAATTATAAATAAATAATAATTAATAAAGCAAAAAAAATAACTAATTTTTGTCATTTAATTATTTTTATTTTGTTAATAATAATAATAATAATAATAATAATAATAATAATAATAATATACTGTTCTTCTTCTTGTTATTCATTTTATTATTTACGAATTCGGTAAATCCTGGATTCGTAATTCAGTATTCGAGCTTGGCTAATCAACGAATGGTTAGGCCTAGAATGATGGCAAGTGGAGAAATATGAAATAAAGGACATGGTTGCCAATTCAATGCCTCCCACACATATGATATTGGGGGTGACAATTCGGTGAGTTATCTTGAAAGTTGGCACAGTTGATATGGAACGTAAGTACCCTTTTGAAATAGCAATATAATGGAATTGAGGATCAGAGAAGCATTTGGTCCGAACACTTTTATTGATTACATAGAAAACACAAATATAACATCGAGCGACTCACTACAAAGTTTTCACCATTTTAAGAAATGGTTATGTTCATAAACTAACTCTTAAAACAATTCAGATTAATTGCATAAATGCACAAATTACTGCAAGTTTAAAAATTCGTTTTAAAAGATTGATCCATTACTATATACAATTATTGAATGTATATGAAAATTTAATAATTTTTTCTTCTTCTTTGAATTAAGTATTCATAATTTTTTTTTATAATGCTTACATTTTTGATTAAATTTATCAAAAAAAATCAAATTTTTCGTAAGCTCTTGTAGACTAGAGTACTATTTCTTATTATTAAAATGTGTTTTTTCTATAATTAGTCTTATTTATTACAAATGTGTGAGTGCATTGATAAATGTGATTGCAAATGTGAGCACTAGAGTGCCTTTTTAGTATCGTTAAAAACTTTTTGCAAGTGCAAAATGTGCATTCATGCAGTTAAAAGTTAATTTATTGTCTGTAAAGCAGAAACATATTTAATATACATCAGAAACATAAATATATATAATTACATGCATATATACACTTTCTTTGAACATTTGGTTAAATAGGTGCTTTTATAGAGTTATGGTTCAGCACTCAAAAAGCTTTATATTTTTAGCAACATTTGATGCTGTAATATAGAATAAGAGAGAAAAGTGCGTTTATATACATCTTGGTTCACACAAATATCGATATAATACAAATGAAATGAAAACTATAAAAATGGGTCAGATAATACTAATAACATAAACTGAAATGTTGATTATTTATCAATAATTACTAATCTATTATTAGTTTTCTTTCATTTGGATTTTGAATTTGTTTTCTGGGATAAAATAACAAATTTTTTCTTTTAAATTATCATTAAGACAAAAAGAAAACTCTTTACTCAAAATAAACTGAGAAGTATACTTAGTAAAATTACTATAATTAGTTTTAATAAATTTAACGGAAAAATGCTTTTTGTTAAATTGAAGAGCTTATAAAAATAGTTTTTTATATAATTAATTAATTAAATTTTTTTCCATTTCTGGTGGACAGTAAATTCAAAAATTAAGCTCTTTTATATTTACATTATGAAGAATTAAAACAAGTAGGGATTTTTACCGTTAATGGTAATTAAAGTAAATTGTTTTCTAATATTCTTGATAGAAATTTCAAGCAAATTCAGTGTAATGAGTTAATATGAGTATTAATATGGGATAAATTCAAAGTAAGATTCAATCTCTTTGTTGTGGCAAAGAGTTTAAATGAATAGATAAAATACACTATTGATCACGTATAAACATACACTGATGACATAAAGTTGTATATGTATTAGTACTACAAATGTTCTAAAAATGGAACCAGCATCTAAATTTCTGAATTACAACGTATATTTGAAGCAACAGCACATTTTTTTACAAGTTCAAATTATGATAATCACATGAAATATAGCATATACATACATTATTCAATACATACATCGAATTACAAGCCAACAGAAAGCCCATACACATTTAGCAAAGATATTATAGTTTATTTGATATTTACATATAAATAAACATATTTATAACTGAGTAAATAAACATTCGGATTTAAGACTTTTAGAACAAGTTACAAATAGAAACCAATTAAACTGATAATGAATAATTAATTTTATAAACTCTTTATTCTATTTAAAATGTGTTTTGTGAAACAAATTGCGGATATAAAAATTGGAAGGAGAGGTAAAAAAAAAACTCTTTAATTTCTAGTACGGACTATGGCAAATGTAACAAATACAACAAAATTTTCTATGGACATGAATATAAATGCTTTCTTTGAGTAAATTCAAAAGACCTTTTTTAGTAAAATAAAAAAAGAAGATATTTTTAATTTAGTTCAGGAATAATTTCTTACCATTCATTAGAGTTTTAAATCTGTACAAAATTCTTTTGTTAGAGGAAAAGATTTAGTCTGCAGTTCCTTAACGCCAAACGATTTTCAGTCATAAGAAGAAAAAAAAAAAAGGTTATTTTCATTGAATATTAAGTTATCGATAGCAAATCTTTCATAATTGGAAGTTAAAAGCTGTTTGAGTTGAATTAAATCAAATAAACAGCGTTTTTTGAGGAATAAAAATTATTTATTCAAACTAATTTCTTCATTTGCTCGAAAATGACGTTTTGAGACTTTTTATAGAAAATTTAAAACGAAATGAATGAAATACGAAATGAGAACTTAAAATTACTCCAAGTATAATATTTTTTGGAATATGCATTTTTCAGCGATATTTTAGAATATTTAATATGTTAACATGTGCAAAAATTTATAAAAAGTTTTATTTGAGTTTAATTATTTTAGGCTTCAAAAGATTAACTTTCTGTCAATATTAATTTTCCTGTTTTCATGCATGTTTACTTTTTAATATTGAAAAATTATTGCATGAAATTCAAAATAATTTATAAATATCTCTTTGAAATGCATATTGATAAATGAGGAAAAACATATCCACATGCGATTTTTTTCTGTTTTTATTGATCTTTTCTTTAACAGTAGTGGATATCTCTCTCCATATATAGGAGCTGAGTTATTAAACTTGTCTTCTTCTTTTTATACTTTTATTTAAACTCACTATTAAATCGAAAGCCTTTAAAAGTTTCTCAATAGTTCTTGAGATTTTTTTTGAGTTTTATCTATAATCCATTTCAAGAGTATTTTTGAGTATATTTAAAAATGACACGGGAAGCATTTTTTTAAAAAATTTAATATCATGCAAATAAAATTGCTTTTAACATAATATAAAAACCATATTATAAGTATCGAACTTTGGAAGAATTTTTTTTGGAAATGGAGAAATAACTTTGATAGCTCTAATATTGAATTTTTTTACACTGGCAAAAATAAAAAAAGCATTCCATATATTAATTAGAATTTTAACTTTCTTTTAAATAAGGATTTTTCATTGGAAATCCAACTTTTCTTTAACTAGTTTATTCTTTCCTTTCTTTTTGTTGCGATTTTAATTTAATTAATTAAAGTTCGCAAAAATAAGGTAATAAATAATAAAACATGTTTTAAAATAAAAAAAAAAAGAAAATTTTTTAGAAATTTATGAATTTCTTAAGAAAAAGGATTACGTAAATTTTCGAGTTTTTAACGAAGAATTCGATGATAAACTTAACCTCACAAAATGAAATACTTTTCACACAGAATGGGTCAAATTTCTTCATAAGACAGCGAAAATAAAACCTTTGTCGAAAAATATTTGAAAATTGAGATAGAAATTAACTTGCGATTTACAAGGCGTGTTCAATATATTTAACATATGCACTTATAGACTAAAATCAAAGGAACCATTTTCTTATAACATATGGAAATAATAAATCGAAAAGAAAAAAAAAGAGATAATATTCCTTTTAATAGGTTATTAGTTTGAGTCTGCATAAAATATTTACAAGAGTGTTGACAAGATTACAACAGTTTACCAGTTACACTTGTTTTCCAGACAAATTATACTGAGACTCAGCCATCACCAGAAATGTCTTAAAATTTCATTTATGTAAAAAAGAAAAGAAAAAAAAAGCTTCTATAAAAGCTATTGCTATTTACAAGGTGAATTCTGCTGTATTAGTATATATGTACATGAGTGAAACGATTATGATAAGGGAAATTCTTATGAGAATCTAATTTCTTAATCCATATTATATTTTACTGAAGCATAACTTATATGTAATGGAGATTTTTGTTTATAAAAAGGGGAACAAATATTGGTAGGTAGAATGGTTTCGAAATGAAATACGAAAAAAATTATACAACAAGTAGGGAAATAGTTAAGATAGCACTTATTCTTTAATTTAATTTTATTTAATAAGATAATTATTATTTTAGAGACTTAAAATAAAAGTAAATCTCTCTATATATTTATGCTCATGGAGACGATGTCTTACATATCTAACAGTTATTTATTTCAGTAGAAGAAAAAAATGCTACTTTATACAACAAAAATCAATGAAATTACTTCATCATAATCAAATACAGATATCAAATGTGTATATGTTTCATTCACAAGTAAGTTTAAATAATGAGCATTAAAAATGCCTTTGTCACTGCAATATCTTAATGTTTATTAACTTAGACAAGTTACTATAATAATAAATATTACATAATTATCAGTAGACTAAGTAAGAGCAAAGAAAATTTTAATATAACTTACGCGGGAACAATAATAATAAATTCCATTTAGAAACCTAATTAAACAGGTAGTTGAAAAACTAATCATACATTTACAAAAATAAAAAATCTGAAAATAAATAAACATTGCTCTTAATACTTACGATATAGGCTTGAAAAATAATTAACTATTTAAAAAGGTTACATTGCTTTAAAATTTTTTTTAACGGATTAATTTTTTAAAATTATTAAGGTCCTGAAACAAAACGTATTTATTGGAAAAAAATTAAATCAATCTGCCTTTTGTTGATATTTTATTGAATATAATTACTGTTTTCATAATTAGCACAAAATTGCATCAAAATTCTGATTCACAAAATATTATTCTTACTTATAGTTAATGTTTACTTATGGTTTTGATGAGTATAATCCTGTTAGCTGTAGTTACATTGACGGATGATAATAATGTGTTAAAATTTTAACTGCTCTTTTTAAAATTAAAAAGAGTGATGGTAAGATATTTTTCACTTTAAGATCTTGTATAATTTTCAGCAATATCTTAAGATCTTAATATAGAATAGAAGAGGCGAAGAGATACCATACAGGTGAATAAATATATAGTTGAGTGCATCTAAAAGCTAACATTAGAGATATATGATTAAAAAAGAAATATACACACGAATTGCACATCAATATGCTCATGATTTATAAAAGCAAAATGGGAACATTCTGTTAGAAATTAACCGCCGTATTCGCCGTTAACTCGACCGGCAGTCAAAGGAAGTAAAGCAATTTTTCGCTGTAAGTTTATTTCATAGTCGTAAGTTCAGTTAGAAAATTCTGATCGGGCTCAAAGCTCGGTTAGATTGAACCGGGCTTGCGCAGTAAGCGCAGTTACGGGGTCTATATTGAGCAATGAGGTTTCAAACTCGTAGTTAAGTAACCGGAGCTAAATAAAATAATAGTGAAATGTAGTAAAACCAGTGGTTTACTTTCACTCAATCAGAGGTTACTTAACTAAAAGTTTAGTAATCCGGTTCATTTAGCGGTGAATACAACGGTAAAAAGATTAAACACGTCTATATATGTATTTAAGTATACAAAAGCATCATGAGAGATTAATGTACAGAGGCTTTTTTTTGTTGCAAGGATAGTAACAACTCAAACATGTTTCACATTTGACCTAATTAGGTGCCATTTGACTTTTTAGGCGCTATGTTGGTCCTAAAAGTAGATATAACGTACCGTTCACCAAATTGAAGTAGTAGGCGTAATTTCCAATACTGGCCTACTAACACTAATCTCTTAGGAATGGTTCACTAAGAGTCAGTTTACCATACCCATTCTTCCTTATAAGCAAGAGTGGAAGAAGATTTGAAGGAGTGTTATATCTAACGAAAGCATGTTCATAATATTACATAATCAATAACAAATCCCTCTTTACAAATAAGAGGGATTTAATAGGCATTTGAGCATTATCTTCTTGAAAGTGTGTTCATGATGATTTCAATGAACATGTTCCACCCCACACGAAAGCTATGGAGGAAAATTGTGAGTTTCATTTCACATGTGAAAAAGGATTCAGGATATTAACTTACTCAATGATGTGTCCCACATCACCAATAAAAGTAAAGTGTAGAATTTCTAAGCTATGTTTTATGTCTGTGTTTATGACATAATCTACTTGGTAACACATCCCGAATATCAGTGATATGATTAACGTTTAAGAATTTTCTAATGAAAATCTGATACTGACGACAACATGACTGCCACAGTTATGATGTAAGCAAGAATTATTTAAACTTTCATGATCACATATTTACTAAACGCCTCCAAAAATTCAGAGAAATCATGAAAAGTAAAAAAAAAAAAATGTTTTACAGGAATTCATTTCGTAAGCAAGCTAAATGTAAGCATTAACATTAATGTTATAATACAAGACAGTTTACACACAATTCCAAAAATTTTAGCATACAAAAAGTTGTCACATAATTATTGTAACGATACGTCTAGTCAAAGTTAGAATTGATTTTTAAAGTATTTAGTTGCATAATTCTAATGAAATACTAACAATTATAAAACTGATGTAAAGTTCACATATTTATGTAAACTAGATTCGTCAAAATTTACACCAGCAACGGAATTGTTCAGGCAATGCACATTGATATTTACATGCTGTTACATAAGACGTTTAATAATCCATATAAGTTTTACATGTATTTCATCAATAAATTGCCCAGATATTTCCTTTGTTGCTTGACTTTTGCTGAGAAATCTTCTTTTCAGATCATTTCATTTCAATACAATGAAATGGAAATCAAATGTTTTTTTGAACCTACTCAAGTTCTTCCACAACTACAGCTAAATTTGTGGAATATTTATTTCAATTGCATATTTCTACGCCTCTTCTTTCAAGAACTTTGATTTTAAATGTGAGAATAAACATATTAATGCTTTTGTGCAAAAAAAAAGTCATAAAACTCGGCTATCCACGTACTTGATATATTATGAAAAGAAAACTTCTGTTATGCATTGGAACAGAAACTTAAAAATGAACATGCTTGCCGCGAGAGGTCGATCTGCCTGTCGCGCTATTCAGCCGTCGTCAGTCACAACGATTGCAATTGGAATGCCAGTTGGTTGTAGTTGTGGTGGTGAAAGAAACACAGCTGCTACGATTCTGATTTCCTCTGGCGCTTCTGTAGAGCTTCAGTGTGTTATCTCTTTCACAGTTAGATGAGCGATAGGACAGGGAATATCTCTGTGATCCGTGAACGGTGCGACGTGTAGACCAACGACGCCACAAATGACGCATTGATTTCTGAACCTAAATGAAATATAAGATTAAGCATTTTTTTAAATAAAAGATCATACTGAATTCTGTAATTTTTTAAAACTAAAACTGCTCTATGAAAACCTTATAAATGTCCGTAACTATAAAGTAATTTTTTTTCCAAGTCTAAATTCGCATAGGAAGATCACACTTTTTAGATAATTGGTGCAATGTTTCTTAAAAATCTCATCAACTTTTTAGTTACACAAATTTACACTGGTGCACAAAATTAAGAAAATTTGCACAATTTTTTGAATTTTGTGAAAATAATTAAAAGAAATGTAAAAATATTTCTTCGAAACAAAGCTGCTTATCTTGCGTGTCTAATCCATAAGCGAAAACGTGTATGTGGGCAGAGCTAATCAAGCAACAGGATTTATAAACGTGCTTGCCAAAATCCGTATTTCATTCGCAAGCACACCTGTGACCGAACTATATACGCCACCTTCAACTAACAACTCCTTTTGGGTATTCTTTTGGGCCAGCAATTTTAACTAATCTTCTTCTTTAAGAAGAAAACGTGGTATATGCAAATTAAGTTTAATATATATATTCCTTCTTCGCGAGTTTGAGAGTTAGTGATTTGTGAGTAGATTAGAAGTGAAGTGAATAATGAATAGTTAGTAAATTGGCAGTGATGGGAATTAATTAGTAAACAAAAATTAAGAAAGTGATTAGTTTAGCTAACCAAGAAGTGTTAGAGTCTAATTGCAATTAATTGGAAGACCATCTAAAGTCAGGTACTGTTAACTTCATATTAAGTCAATGTTTAGATTGTTAAAGTAGTAGGGAAGACATAAAATATTTAAGCTCTGTGTAAAGTAACAGTAAAGGAGAGAGAGAAGAGCTGCATTATTGAACATATTCTCCCCAAACGCGAATCTCGTCTTTCTCTTGCTCTATTACTGAATTGAATTATCATATTTATAGCGTTATTTGTGTTTGAGTTGTTTATAGTGATAAATAAAATAATTGGAATTAATCATGTCGTATGATCCTTTAGTTCCTTCCACACCTTTAGCTGGGTCACAGGGTAGTTGGGATTTAAACTCGTTTTACACTTCGTCGAATTTTTTTTGTTTTTTTGTAGCAACCGGTTAAATTAAAATTTAAACAGTAAAAAAGAGTTACCACTCTCAGATTTAGACGATGGAAGGAGGTGGCAAATTATGAGTAGGCTGGAAGTAGGCCAGTCTCAAATCAAGATTTGTATAGAATTCAATTTAACTCCCAACATCGTATTCAACTTGTGGAAACAGTTTCAGGATACGTGATCAGGCAAGAGAAAGCCCGGGAAAGGACATCCAAGAGCTACAACGATCAAAGAAGATCGTTATTTTCCCGTTATAGCGAGACGTAACAAGTATGCTGCAGCTTCTCAGTTATCTCGTGAGTTGTATGCGGCCCAAAAAATCCCAGTTTCAAAGGTACCTGTTTCTAGAACACTTCAAGAGAGAGGATTGTTTGTAAGTAGAAAACCTGTTGTTTGCAGTCCGTCAGTTATGGGAACAGGAAAGTCGGTTTAAAATGGTGCAGAAATCACAGAGATTGCAGCATGGATCAATGGGTGACCATTCTCTTCACTGATGAGTCCTATGTGTGTGGTTCAGCCTAACCAGAAATTCTTATCGCACACTTCCATGTCTTTGAAAAAGTCTCTGTGACTTCTGTGAGGTATAGGGGTGAGTTCTTAGAACCTTTTTCAAGGGTGCAATTGTTATTGATTTTATTTTAAGGGATTACAAGGCGAGGCAACATAGAGTTCATCCAGTCGACGAATTTCTGGAAAGTGAGGATATTAGCTGGATGGAATGGCCAGTCAGATCACCAGACTCATCTACATAAAGCTTACTTGGGACAGTCTAGGGAGAATAACTGCAACTCACAACTCTCTCCGAGAGCCATTCAAGACCTGAAAACAGTATTACTAAACCAGTGGGATTAATTCTCTAGGAACTTATAAATTCTCTTATTTCCAGGATAAAAACACAGTATGAGGATTGTATATTAGTAGGAGGGTACCATACCCCGTGTTAACCAATTTTTTGTGCTCTATTCTACAACTGCTGTTTAATACCTTCCGACTCCCCTATGAGTGTTATGTATGATTATGTGTGTGTATTACAACTGTTGAATGATTTCCTTTTTTGCATTATATCATTTACCAAATTTCATTAAAATTTGTCCAAAAGATAATCGACTAAATCTGAAAATTCTCTTACTTTTGAACACTAATAGGGTAATAGTTTAATGAACAGAGAATGAGTGAAAATGGATGTCCTTTCACTAATTCTGGAAATTTTACAGAACTTCACAGTTTGCAAAATGATGTGATATTTTTCAGATGCTTTAGAAAATTTTCTTTTGTGTTATTTATACGGCAGTCGTTTTTGCCCCTTATTTTTTAAATAGAAACATTTCTTGAGGGAAAGACAATTTTATGACAAGAAAAATATAAAGTAGATACCTGAACTTTTTTCACAAATTATTTCTACAGCAATAACAGTAATAAAGAATTAGCTTACAATATTTAGTGGATTTGATATAAATCTAAAACTGATAAGAAATACCTAAGAATTATGCACGATTTAGAATAAGTTATGTAGTACATTTTTTAACATCAGTAGCGTCCCACTTACAGCTTTACAAAGATTATTGGTGATGAACCTATTAATTTTAAAGTGGGGTCAAATGACGAGGAAAACACCCCCCCCCACTTTCTTAACTTCCAGTCCTTACCAACGTAAGAATTTTGAAACACGACAAATTTATATCAGTAGCTCTCTATATGGTGGGTTTTCAGTGGCATCAGGAATCGAACCCTTGTCTCGACAACCCCGGCCATGTGTTCATGTCCATGACCACTAAACTAGCGCTACTATGTACATTTGTTAAAATAAATACAATTAAATATTAATAAATGTAACATATTTTATATATTCTTTCCCACAATTGACTTTAAATTTAAAAAATATCTTGTGCTATCTGAGAAATGTCAGACTAAAAATTCTTGAAAAAAAAAACTCAATTGAGGTATTGTCTCAGCTGATCTACATTTTGGAACATTGAAATATATTTAGAATTTGTGTATTATCTTAAAAAAAACTTTTACCCCTTTCTGGCATTTCCCAAGCTGAGTTCGGGCAAGCTAAATGTATCATCCTGGTTCATCCCAAGTGTAGCTAGGGCACTGTTAAAAGTTAATCTGTGCAATCGGTTTTTGCGGAATTATTTCACATGTACTTTTTGTTGTTTCGAAAAATTGAAAAGTGCCACACTTGGTGGAGTTTTCTGCAAAAAGAGGAACCCTTTCTCGCTTGTTTGAAAGACGCTTTGTTGACACACTGTATTCCTCTAACAAACACACTCTCCAACACGGTAGTGTTTACTTATTGCTCAAAGAGAAAGAGAAAAGCGAAGAAGGTCAGAAGAGAAACAAGATTCTCTCTCTCTCTCTCTCTACTGTCCAGATTGCAATGTTTTGTTACGCGCAGCTCCGTGTTTTCGAATTTATCGTTCAAAATCAAATTTTGATTAATAATTTTATAATCATTTACGTAAATGCAAAAGACGTAAATAAAACTTGTGATTCAAGATAAGAGCTACATGTTCCAAGTTTTATATTTATATGCGCGTGAATTGACTCCGTAAGTTATGACTTGAACGCGTAAGTTTATGATTTCTGCCATGCAGAAAGTCAACTTTACAGGTAAATTACTCTATTTCAATAGATTTTTTTACATTATTTTTTAGGAAATTTTGTAAGTAAATGGTGCTATTACGTTAAAAAGATATATAAATTTGAAAACATGCATAAAAAATTGACATTTTTTGATCCATAACCCAGAAATAATATGAATCTGGAAGGGGTTAATGATATTCAGCAAAGTAGTAACTTACTTCTCCATTCAGAAAACAGTACAGAATGGCTACAGTAAATCCCTGAAAAAATAAAAAAAAAAAAAATGTTTTAATTTCTTTAAGTGTATCTTAAATAGTAGAAGACAGAAAACATTTACAACTTTTTTTCTGGAAAAAATAATAAAAGCCTTAACTTACTTGTGTCGAAAGAAGAACAGCTTGTAAGTATGAGAACACGACACGTGCAGTTCTATGACTAGGGGTCACAATGACCAACACATAAGTAGTACCCAGCAGAGGAATCAATACAAGGAGAGCTTTGGCAGCTTTCCTGAAATACCACAACATAAATCATCAAGTTCTTAGAATTTCGAAACAGAAAAACCACTTTACTATTAGGAATGCGAAATATTTTTTATAGAATATATAAAAACGAATAGGAAGGTAGCTGGATAGTTCTTCTCGATAACCAGAAAAAATAGTTATTTCACAATGACATAGAAAGTAAAATCCAGCGAACTTCTGAATACACTTCTACAATATGATTATTAGTTCTGATTCATATTTATTTCCATTGTCAAGCTTTTGACTTTTATTATAGATAACTGTTAGAAGTGATTCGAATTGAAGAGCAAGTTTACTTTACCAAAAAACCAGACATAGTTTTGGTGGTGATTATTTTCTTCTGGAATCTTTGATGAAGAATGCAGAGTAAGAATAAAATAAAAGAAATTACATTACCAGAATTACAGAACATTTTTTTTGTTGAATCACAAAGACCGAAAACCATTAAACTGTAATAGCTCGTTTTCGTGCAAGGTAATAATAAATTTTCAAATCTTAAGCTGTTTCCCTCAGATTTTATCTATCCAATGTTAAAAATATTTTGGTGCACAAAATAAAATTTCAACGATTTGCAAGAATAAAGGATTTACGTTTAAAAAATGTTGTTCGTCAATGAACTAAAATGGTTCTGAAGAGAGTTTTCAAGACAAACAATTGAAAGAGCGATATTTTTGTTAAATTTTATCAATTCAAAAAATCTGGAGGCTTAGAAAGAGATTAAATCTTCTTTTCTATCATTTTTGCAGTCTTTCACAAAATGTAACCATATCAGAATTTAAAAGAGGCTTGTTCCTCCGTCTTCAGTTATTATGAAAACTATTTGTATGAAACTAATTTGAAAAATTAAAAAGAAATTTCTAGAATTAAGTCGAATATCTTCATTTATTTTTTATATATATCTTGTAGGTTATAAAAATTGAGAGAAAATCGAAGCACTTTTTTTTTGTGTTTGAATTTGTTTGCATTCAAACAGAAAAGAAAAAGCGCGTTGAATTTTTTTCCTAATGAAACTTGAAATCAATTCAGAGGTAATGTTTAATTCCTGTCGGTAGTAAGAAAGCAGTGATCATAAACATCAAATTAGTAATCACGAACAATGATTTTTATTTCTTTATTTTTTGAGGGAAAACTGTTTTAAAGTTATTTAAAAAATTTTCAAAACATGAAAATTTATTTTAATTGGAGGCAAGTAAGTAGCGTAATATTAATTCTTGCTGAATAATATTATGTATTCATTACCTTTCACTATTTTACTGACAGCTTTCAATTTTTTTCAAATAAAGTGTTATGATTATAACTTTTGTGTGTATTTTTAAAATAAAAAGGTGGAACCTGAAAATGATTTTGTTTGCTTTATCATAAATTTAAAAAAAAATTAGTTGTATGCTTACATATTGAATAAAAATGGCAACATTACAAATTAAGGTAAACATCTCTTGTCTTCTTCCTCTATATATACAAAGGCTGTTTTTTAAGTAAGGTCCGTTTTTTTTAAAAAAAAAATAACAACAATATTTGGTTTAAAAAAACCTTTATTTTTGGATTGTACATACTTTTGCCTATTTTCTACATAGTTGCCGAGTTTATTAATGCTCTTCAAAGAAGTCTGCAACCTGGTTGGACAGCCAAGTGTTCACGCTCGCTTTCACTTCTTCGTTGTTACTAAAGCGCTTCCCAACAAGATTGGGTTGGAGGTACCGGAAAAGGTGGAAATCGTTTGAGGAGCAGGGTCGGGGCTGTATGGTGCATGGTCCAAAACCTCTCAGCCAAAAGATTCGATTACGTCGTTCGAGAAGTGTGAGCCATTGCTTTATCGTGGAGGAGCAAAACACCTTTTGACAGCATGCCACGCCGTTAAGAAGTGAAAGCGGCCGTAAACTCTTGGCTGTCCGACCAGGCGGCAGATTTTTTTGAAGAGGGTTTTCAAAATTTAGTTCTAAGGTATGACAAGTGCATTAATAAACTCGACAACTATGTAGAAAAATAGGAAAAAGTATGTTCAATCCTAAAATAAAGGTTTTTTGAAGCAAAATATTGTTGTTATTTTTTAAAAAACAAAAGAACCTTACTTAAAAAACAGCCATCGTATATCTCTCTATCTGTAACAACACGAAATATTAATGATTAGTTTTGATTTAGAAAACCATTATCGGTATATTTCAAGCACATTACGAATTGCATTCCTTTGATTGAGTGTTTGAATGAAAAATTTATTTAAGTTATTCAAGAGCTTTTCAAAAGCTGTTAAAAACGAGCCTGTTATTTTCATCCACAATTAATGTTTTGCAATTTAAATAAAGATTCAGCGGGTTAGTATTATCTTTTTCACACATTTTAATATTATGTTTAACTTTAAATTCTGATGTGGCATTGCGTGAAAAAGTATTACTATCTCAAATGTGGTGTGGAATTACATAATCTCTTTATAATCTGTTGAGTACTTTTGTCTCTACGTTTATTTAAAGTATCCGACTACTTGCGACACATTTTTTTAAAAAAAAAATGGAAATATGGGAATTTTTCTGTTATTTTTAGATTTGTTTAGTACATTTTATGAAAAATATGCTAAATTTAAGAAGAGAAAAAGAAATTATTATTACTAAAATGGGAAAAATGAGTAAAATTTGACAAAAAATAACATCAACGCGGCCCATTCTGTACAAAAAGTTTATCAACAAATTTTCAATTTTTCAATTCTGATGTGTTGTTATGTTATTCATTTTTGAAGTGACCTTTAGGATAAGAGATATTTTAATTTTTACAAAAGCTAGAGTACTTTATTTTAGTTATTATATGAAATTGCTTAATAAAGCAGTGATTATATTTACACAAGGAACTGTAAATTTTGTAATAAAACGGTGATTAATAAATCTAAAGATTAAAACACATCTACTATTATACAAAACATACACAAAAAATTTCAGTTAATTATTTTAAAAACTTTTTGAGCAATATAGCTGGCCCAGTTTGAGCGTTTAAAAAAACACATTTCGATTAAAACGCTTTTTAAAATATGACATCTTGCTTAAAGTAATAGCATCTTCTCTTACTAAAACACTTATAGTTTTTGTTCTAGTGAACGGAAAATAATAAACTTGATATTTTTATAAAGCTAATAGATGGTCTATAAATTAAAATCATAAAAACATTTGTCCAGTTTTCGCAAAATTTACAATTTTAGGTTAGTCGGATACCTTAATAATGTTAACAACGAACACTTTTTTTAAAAATTTGAAAAGTCTTTAACTTATTACCTGTATTGCTTCGACTCAGCTGAAGTTGCAATGCGAAGCTTGGTTATTAAGACCCACATAATCTTGAACATAAAGAAGATATTCACCTAAAAAAGGACAAAAGAATATTTTTTTTTATAAATTGAAGATAAAATACCACGTGATTAATATTTGTATATTTAATACAGTATAACGTTAAGAATTTGGTTATGATTTTTAAATTTCATCATTAAGTTATAAATATAGAAACTTTTGTTACAATAGGCTGTTAAAAGAATTTTTTCGTTAATAAGTTATTGAAATTTATATCACAATTAAAGTTCATTTAAGAGAATATGATGAATAATTTATCAATGATGTATATGAATTTCAAATACTGCCTTTTAGCGTTTACACACAATTTAATAGATATATAAATGAAAATATACCACCAAAACGACAATGATGGGACAGATGAATATATAATCCGTGACATCTTTTGTTTGCCAAACGCAGCTGCAATAGAAATGCAATAATAAGTGTTTAAGCACTACTAATGGTATAAAAAATATTGAAATTAGCTAACAAATATTAAAATGCCTTTGTTCTTACAAATTAATTACATACGATTTAAAACAGAAACAAATAGCAGGACACGCCAGCCGATCGTAAACATCTTGAAATAAGTCATTTATTTTCCGGCAAAAATTTTAAAAATTCATTCTTTCTATTATTTTTCAACAAGAAAATATTATATAAGGATGTTTATCTTCTGAACTTCAAAACGTTGCTTAAAGAGGAATTAAATGCAAAAGATACATCAACCAAAGCGCAAAAAAGAACTTCAGGTTTTCAGTTTAGTAAAATGTTTAAATGAAGATATCGAGGAAAGAAAATGTAAGATAGAACGTTAAAATGTTTTGTTGTATATTGAAAAGCTCATAAATTGTCAAAAATAATGAGAAAAGTGGAATCGAAAATTTTTTTATACATTTCTTATCAAGAAAAGTACTTAAAAACAGCAGCAAGATAAAATTAGTTCACAAGCTAAGAATAATGTGTTTCTAAGTGAGTAATTAGATTTCAAACTATTATTAATTAATTTTCGATTTTATTTTTGTGAATGTTAGGAATTTTATTTTGTCTTAATTGATATTTAGGTGAGCTGTATACCAGTTCAGTTCCTCATTTTCGTATAGAATTACTTGTTTTAATAGATTATACATGTTACTCAATCCTACAGTAATCTCCCCCCCCCCCAAAGTTTATACAGCTGGCCATATTTTTGAGGCCTCAGGGTAGTGGAAGCATGGGTTTATTTAAGTTGTATACCAAATCGAATTTTTTTCAAACTCGACACATATTGATTTTTTTTTAGTTGGTGAAAATAACTTTTGTAATAAAAGTCTAAAAAGCAGTAACTTGAAGGGGCTGTTATACATTAAAAACATTTCATCGGACTGATGTAATTTTTATTACATAACCGTTATCCAATCGTAGTAATAAACTGAGCTTTTGTATAAGATAAGAAGCTTGAATTAAGAGAATTTTATGATTATGAAGGAAATTTCAAAATCCCGTAGAGTTATAACTTTTCTCATAATTACTGCAGGGAGCAAAAGTAAAAATTTTTGAAAAGTAATAGAAAAGAGTATTAAACTCCTTGTGATGTTGTAGTACCAATCCCTCAAACATTTGTTCTTGATTGATAATTATTTACACGATGATTTAAATGTAAATAAAATAAAACAAAAATCTTGTTAAAATTAAAACAGGAAAAATAAGGTTTAATTAACTTTTGTTTTACTTTACCATCATTATGTACTATATTGAGGAATATTAATATTTATAATATATTTTATATATTGTTTATATTGTTTACTGCATACGAATACACTTTTGAATAAAAATGTTTTCTTTAAATTTTGTTATAATGGAACTGTTTTTATTTTGTACGCATAAATATATTGTGTATAAATATATGTGGGATTTCCACATAGACGGCACTATAGAGGGCGCTGGCGACGCGAGAAACCAGCGAGCGAACTGACTAGAGGGAGATTAGCGAGCGAGTGGTCTCGACGAGGAGGTCAGAGCCAACGCTGCTAAGAAAAAAGGAAAGCAACCGGGATCTAACTGGCCGTGTAGGGACCAAGTGGCCGTGTAGGGACCAAGTGGCCCGATGCTGGAAGGACAGTCACGTGAAGGTGACACATCCATCATCTGAATGCCATACACCGTTGTGAACCGTGGTGTGATAATTGTTAAGTGAAGAGACTGAGAAACTATTGTTGAATACGAGAAGAAGAAATTGTCTAAACGCTGTCAATAATATATCTGTATAGTAGAGTGTAGTACTGTAATTGTCCACATTAAACGTTAGTATTAGTTAAAAACAGTGTAGTTCATTGTGAATACCCCTAGAACTCCGTGTCATAACACTATATATATATATAAGACTTCATTCTTCTTAATTCTTTTTCAATTTACTAGAAGCACATTTCGTATGATTTAGCGGCCCTAAATTCAAAGCATTAGGATACACTTGAGGCGATGTTTAGAATTCCACAGTTTAGATTTCTTGATTTATTTTCGTTTGGCAAAGTAGAGTTGAAAGTTTGACAGTCGCAAGAAATACTACTGTAAAAATTCACTGATAAAATAAATGCAGGAACAATTAACAAGTAAATGTGCTTAGTTAATTAGAAAATATACAGTTTCTACTTAATTACATACTGTGAGCAAAGCTTTTTGGATTTAAAATTTTAAGAATGTGGTTGATATAGTTTTTTAGAAAAAGATATAGCCTTTTTGTGTTTTAAAACACATTTGCCTTAAAAACCTTTCAAATTCAATTAACTCAAATTTTCTTCTTTGTAACTTCTCTGAAACTAAATCCAATATTAAGAGTAAATCGTTAATGAATTCTATCAATAACTTCACAGATGTTTCGTAAAACTTCAAATTTAATTTAAATACAAAAATTGTAAATTAAGAACAAAGAATCATAAGAATAATTGAATATTTTTTAGTTTATATTTATTTAAGTTATTTCGGTTTAAGATTTAAGAAAGCAACAACTCAGTTAAAGAATCCAAAATTATTTGTAAGGAGGAAAATGTTTTGCGTTTAGAAGGCTACACATATTAGCAGATTTAGTTATTTTATATGTAACAAATAGTATTGGCATGAGGTATGCAATTTTATGGTACGCAATTAATCAAAAATTTTAGTCAAATTACAATTTTATTATCAAAGAAAAGAGTTTTGAGAATAATTTAAAATAAGAAAAGAAATTTTAATTACTCATCAACTAATGGGTCTTTCGAAGGTGGCTCTAAATAAGCCTTTACTGAGGCCCATGATATCACAATCATTGCTGGAATGCCTATAAAATACACAAAATTTTAATATATAAATAAATATATCATACATAATTTGATGCATACGTACACGCGTGCATGCACACACACACGTACACGCGCGCATGCACACGCACACGTAGACGTGCGCATGCACACACACGTACATGCGCGCATGCACTCACACACGTACACGCGCGCATGCACACGCACACGTACACGCGCGCATGCACTCACACACGTACACGAGCGCATGCACATGCACACGCACGCACTCACACACGTACACGCACGCACGCACGCACACCACACACCACACACACACACACACACACACACACCACCACACACACACACACACACACACACACCACACCACCACACCACCACACCCCACACACACACCACACACACACACACCACACACACACACACACACACACACACACACACACACACACACCTATAAAAATCAAAAAGGGTGTAGAATTATTATGAGGCAATAAATTTCTAGTTGGTTCTAGTCACATTATAGACAGCCTCAAAGAAGTTCATGATAGTCCTAGACGAAGACATTTTGGTATCAAAGAGATTTTACAGAGATATGGGAGGTATAAGAGATACGTTTCTGGAATCAATTACAAATTCATTTATTGAATTGGTGTATGAAATGTCATGTATATGATTTCCGAAATGATCACACACACACAATCAATACACACTCTCTATTCAGAAATATTTCACACTGTGACTCGATGATATATAAATGTCAGTTCGAAAATATATAAGTAGAAGTGTCGAGGAAAATTTGTAAGAGACTGGGATGATTGCTGAGCCTGAAAAATTTTAAAAGTCACAGAAAATTCTTTTCTGCTTATACACCCATGGACAAAAAATTAGCGCATCAAGAAGGAGTCGTCAAAATAAAACGAAATTTGACATACGCAATGACTGCTTTGATATAAGTAAATGATTAGAAAATCAAAGAAAAATGACCATTTATTTCAGTTAAAAAGGCAAAAGAACGGAAAATTTAATTCCCTGTTGAACCCCCTCTAGCCAGAATGCACGATGCGATATGATCGGGCATTGAGGCATATAAGTTCTGTATGATCTCTTGAGACATTTCAATCCATATTTGCTGTAACCTTGCCTCTAGTTCATTCAAACTTGTGGATGCCCTACTCGCCGTCCCAAATGATCCCATATATGCTCCATTGGAGACAAATATGGGGATTCGGCAGGCCAAGAAAGGGTAGTAACAGTGCGGAGATAGTCTTGTGACACACTTGCCGTGTGAGGCTGAGAATTGTCTTGTTGAAAAATGGCTCCTGGGAGCCTTTGCATGAGTGGCAACACATATGGTTGCAGGATGTCATGGTGCAACGGATCAATACTTGGGGAGACCATGTATTGTAGGCAATGGCATCTCATGCACCACACCAGCTGTGGGAGCGGTGTATGACTGTAAAGCAGGCAGGATTGAGGCGTTCATCACGGCGTCTCCACACATGAACACGATTATCATCACTGCTGAGATTGAATCTAGATTCGTCGCTAAAGACGACCAGGTTCCATTCCGCTGCAGTCCAGTTTCTTCGTGTGCGGCACCACTTCAAACGGAGGCGTAGATGGGTGGGCGTCAAGGGCAGCACACGCAATGGGCGCCTCGATCCCAAATGTCCTTCAGCAGGCGTCTTCTTATGGTTCGAGAAGACACAGGGGACCCTAGTGAAGGTGCTACCTGTGCCTGGATGGCGGCCGATGAAGTAGTTGGCTGTGCGCATGCATTTCTTATGATGTGGCGGTCTTCTCGACGACTTGAAATTCATTTGTCTAATGCGAAGTGGGGCTTTCTGATTTGAATTGCTATAAACAATATTTGTCTGATTTTTGAAGCTATGCTCTTGCTTTATTTGTTTTCTATTGGAAAATTTACTGTAAATACTTTAGAGCTCCAGATTAAATTGAGTTTTACCCCAAAGAGGTCTTCTTGTTAATTGTGTAGACTTTTCTGCATTTGAAAGACAAATAACCACTTAACAATGCTTTCGACTCTTTTTACCCGGTTCTGGAGTAACATGTTATTGGAGAAAGCAGCCTTTTAATTGTTAGTTTACTCTAAGAAAATTTAGGCCACTAAAAGTTGAAAAAAATTAATAAATTAACTGCTAGTTAATTTTTGAGATACTTAAATTTTTCCCAGTCGTATTTAAAATGTTTTGGTCCAAACATAAAAAAAAAAAAAGCATACTTAAATTCCAGTGAGATCTGAGGATTTATTTAGGTGTACACCAAAAATTATGTAAAGAAATAAGAAAAAAAAGAGCAATAACGATACAGCAATAGATGCTAATACAGAAAAATCAATATAAAATCATCTTTTAAGAAAATAATTTCTACGAGACGCAACTTCTCTCATTGGATTCGAACCATAGCGGATATGGTTGAACTTTTTGTGAAAAGAGCAATTATGAATTGAGGCAACTTACGCACGTACGGAAATTATATGCAAGCTATCCATTCAAATTATATATTACTTTGTACTTGAAAATTACTATCTTTTTTAAAGCATCTGGGTATTGGAAAAAATTTATAATAGTTATTGGAAAAATTAAAAATAAAAAAAGGAATAGGGGAAAACTGTATCTGGAAATGATTTTCTCAACATCTTGATTACGAATATAACCTTAAACTTACAAGAGAAACGAAAAGCTATTTTATTTTTTAAATGATTCTATCTAGGAAATGATTTTATTTGAAATGGCTTCGTTATTGCTCCATATGAGCCATCGCCCCAAATCAAAAATTATCTGAAGCAGTAATTTTTGATGATCTTGAAAAAAATATGGAAAAAAGTCCTGGATGATATTGAGAATAGTAATAACAAGAAGATGCACACTAAAATGATTATGTTTCAAAGTGCAATAACCCCTTATGAGATCATTTTTACTGCCCGCACACTTACGTTTCTCTTTAAAATGTATTATTATTCTAAAAATGCACTTGTATTTTAAAAGAAAACTATAAAAAATGCACTTTTATAATATTTTTAAGTTATTGCTTGTAAAGAAAAAAAATCTCTTTGCAGAATGTTTCACATAAAACTCTTAATGTTTATCAGTAATTTTACTATCGCTTGGAATTTTAGAGGTGTTTATATATGTTTAATAAACCTTTATTATAAATGCTACCTCCGTACTTAAGTGATTTCTTCTGAAATGTTTGAGGCAAATTTTTATAAGTTATAATTGTTCTCATCTTATAAATGACACAAAGATTAAAAAGTATAAAAAATTAGCGGAAAGATCTTAATAATATGTAGAAATATATTTTTGCATTTACCTAAGAAAAATCCTGAAATTTTTAAAATTTTTCTATAATGTCTAAGCAATTAAGAGATCAAAGGGTTTGTAATGAAGAAAATTCACGAATTTGTATCTGAATAGCTTATATAAATATTACTGAATTAAGATATTCATGACATTGAAAATAATGATAAAAAATAATTATTAATAATTAAATCTCATTATTTAAATTTTTAAGCCATTATGCATAATTATAGCTATCTATGCTGTTTTCAACAACGATTTTCTTATAAAATAAATTTTGTATCTAAAATTAGAAAAAAGCTCAAAGTATCCCATAAAAGTGCTACCATTCAAATTCTTTGTATTTGATAAAAAATATGATTAGAGATAATTATAATTATAATTTTGATATTTTCTATTTGAATGTTTAAATAATACAGAGAATTGTGTAAATTATTTGTGGAGAAATTATGTGCTTAGAGGAATTCAATGGAAGGGGGATGGAAGATCAGGATAATTGATTAAATAATTATTCTGATACAGTATTAGTATATATTTTCTACGATTTAAGGGGTCTCATTGGTGTTAATTTTGTCTCGAGGGGTGAAAATAGAAAGAATTTTCTCTCAAACAGGTATACTTCTTTTAAATTTAAATTAAATAATTCGAATCTTTCACACATTATTAACAAAGGATTACGGTCTCAAAAAAGTACAAACTGTTTGAAATATAATCATAATTTAAAAAATTATAAGCATATGCAAATAAGAAATAATTTTGTAATAAATATTAAGTAATTTTTGCGTTGCGCACGCTGTTTTCTAAAATAGCAGCCTCTGATGTATAAAACTTTATAGAACTATAAAGTGTATCATACTCTTTAAACCCTACTAATTTAAGAATAATATATCTTTTGTATTTCAAAATATTTGAAAAATATTGAAATTTTAAAATAAAATTTTGAAAATGTAAATTTTTATTTTTAAAAAATATAATTTATTATTATATTTATTTAAAAATGCTACAGTGTAATAAGGATACATTTAACTTTATAAATCAACTTATTGCTAGTAATTAAAGCTGATATTTTGGAAAATAGCATGTGCAACGGAAATCTTATTTAATATTTCTTACAAAAATATTTCTTATTTTCATATGCTTATAGATTTTAAAATTATGATTATATTTTATACATTTCACACTTTTATGAAGCCCCATTCCTTTATAAATAATGTGTAACAGATTCGAATTATTTAATTTTAATTTCAAAGAGTTATATTTATTTGAATGTTTACATTTTCAGCCCTCTAGAGAAAGTTAACACCCCTGAGACCTCTTAATAGGAAATATGTCGTTTTCTGAAATATATATAAGTTGTTTTCTAAATGCAGCTCTCAGATGGAATTCAAAAATAATTGTAACATTTCCCGAAAAGAAGAAAAAGCTCTCTATAAGAAGACATTTTCCCCTTTTTAATTAATCTTCTGATAACGTTAAGAAAAAAATCATTATAAATTGCGTCATTAAATTAATCAAGGGCCTTAAAAATAAGATTTAATGGCACTCTCCAGCAGTAAGTGTTTTTACTTGAAGTGGATGGAGCTATTGCAACGAATGAAATGGATGCTGTTTCAAGAATTTTCCCACTAATGGCCAATAAACACTGTCGTTTAAACTTCATACTTTTCCGTACATAAGAAATTAACTAGTGTCGAAATTCATTTTAGTTTTCTGTGATTTCTGGGGAATGAATAATGAAAGGTAAATAGCGAAAAAAATTTCTGTATTGAACTTTTACAAAATTATATAGAAAGCTGAAGATTGAATAAATTGTTTGTTGCCTTAGAACAGGGGTGGCCAACCTTTTTGGTATATAAAAGTGCCTTTATCTGTTATTAAATCATTATGCGTGCCACTTCCAACTTTTTCAACAATTAAAAAGATATTTAAAGGTGACAAAATGTTGCTTATTGTCTTATGGAATTTTTACGCAAATAGCATCTTTTTTATACAAGTCTAATTAGGGAAAATTTAAAAAATGATATTATAAATACTTAGTTTTTATTGTTATTAACTTTTTACTTAATTTTAATAAACTTTTTTAGGCTTACAATAAAAATGAGTAACTTTAAACATTTAATTCTAATTAATTATTGAACAGTCAATACTTGCTTAGCGTGGCTTTTGAGTTTGTAGCTTTTTTACCTAGTCATCTATATTAGGATTAATTCTTGAAGATGCTAAAAAAATTAGGTTTTCTTAGGTGTATATCAGTTAATTTTGAGTGATATTATGATTATATATATGTATATATTATGTTCGTAATAGAAAACATTTATTCACAAACTTATGTTGATCCAAAACAACAACAATATCTGACATTCAAATCGTGTTAATTTGGAAAATTGCATGTCGGTTTATATTTCCAACATTTAATAAAATTTGGATCACTTGAGCTGAAATAAATTCCTTATAATTTCTTTTAAGTGTAGTATGGTGCTGTAGGTTAATAATTCCGGTTTGGACTTTGTGGATAACAATTAACGTCTTGTAGAGGAATTGGAAAAGGGTTTATGGGAAAAGATCAGCATTTTTTTTTATCGTTTTGAAAATCATTCAACCTAGCATTGAGTGAGTGAGTGAATATTAACGCGTCACACTGTTTAGCTACACGAGGGCTTTTGGCTGAGGATCTTGTAATTTAGAACCATGGTCAAGTGTTGAGCTGAAACCCCCTCACCTAACTATCACACCCCACCAACGGGAGGACGTTTGAGCTCTCGATTTATTTTGGGGCCCCGGTAGCCGAGTGGTCTAGGCATTGGATCGAGGCTAGCATGTCATGAGTTCGATCCCAGTACCACTGAAGACCCGCTGTGTAGGGGAGCGATGCACGTAAAATCTGTCGAGAGCTCAAACGTCCTCGCGTTGGTGTGGTGTGGTAGTTAGGAGAAGGAGGTGCCAGATCAGGTGTCGGCCGCGTCACTTGACCATGGTTCAAAGTTACGCGGACCGTCCCCAAAAGCCCTCGTGTAGCTGAACACTGGGACGTTAATATTCAGTCACTCACTCACTCGACATATTTTACGAGCATTTCTCCGCTTTATACGGCGGGTTTTCAGTAGTACTGGACTCAAACTTATGACATGCCAGCCATGATCCGAACCTTGACCACTAGGCTACCACGGTCAAACCTAGCACTGAATGAATCCTGTAAAATGATTATTAAAATTTTAAATCTTTATAGCTCGAACACCTTGAAAAGAACGTGCTTGAGCAAACTCTAAAATGTCTTTGACATAATTGGGGCTGTACACACATTATTATAATCTACTACAACGAATTCTCCCAATGATAAAATTGCGTGACTGATGTTTTCCGTATTTTGTTCATTACCAGAAGGACAATCTTTTTTTCTTAAGCGATTTTCCTTTCTTGTTAAGAGAAAAAAAATTGCATGAAAACACTTAGTAGATTGTCGAGACCGTTGCATCATTTCGCGTTAACTAATATTTCGCCTTAAGCGTTTTCGCGTTAAACGTATTTTACTCTTGTTTTATTTGAAGAAGGAAATATATCTTCAGTCACACATTTAGAATTAATGATACTCATTTTCGGTCCGTATAACTCGCATCATTACTGTCTACAGTGGCTTAAAATTTCCTCATTAAATGCTTCATTACCTGTTTAATCACGAGGTAAAATTTTCTCAACGATTCCTTCTACGCACCTTTCTGAATGTTCAAGAATATTAATATAATTAATTTCTAGCCAAACTTTGTGCACTCTATGTCTTTATTCAAATTTCAACGATTAAAAGTACAGTTAAAAGTAATATATTCAAACATCTCTGTATACATTTCCATGTAATGTACATGAAATAATACAAACTATTAGTTTCTACTAATATTATAATATATATATATATATATATATATATATATATATATATATATATACTAGCTGTTACCCGCCCGCTTCGCTGGGTATTTCATGATGTTTTATAAATTTTTACTGCTTATATATATGTATAAATTATTGATATCTAAGTCCTAGTATTAAGAATTCGATTGAATTGAAAAATATACTTATACCTGTAACTGTCACCTGTTGATAAAAAAAAAGGGCAGAAATCATATAATTTGTATTTTCTAAAAATCTCTAAAATTGAACCATAGAATGATGTTTGCTCTTTCGTTGGTTTGCTCAAAAACCAAGTGGATTCCCGCAAAACCAATTTTCGATGGATTTCTACTCCGTAAATTGAACATGCAAGCAAAATTTCAAGTCTAAATCTAACAGAACAAAAAACAAAAGTTTTACTATCAATATCCCCGTAATCCCGTTGAGAGCCGTTTTCAAAAATTACCGCTCTTAGCGGATTTCAATTCAACAAAAGAAAAATGCAAACCAAATTTCATTATTATAGTCCTTGTAGCTCGAAAAAAGTAATTTTTTTGTCAATACGTCCCAGTAACCCCCTGCAACCCCCCAGAACTTGATTTGCTTAAAATTTATTCTTAGTGGAACTCTATTCAACAAAAGAAACATGCTTAACAAATTTCAAGTATATGGGTCTAACAATTAAAAACAGGAATTTTTTTCTGTAACTCCTCTTGACCCCTCGCAAACATCTTTGGGGTCAATTTTCATTTTACTCTTTGTTAGAGGAACTCTATTTCATGAAAGGAACATGCCTACCAATTTTCAAGCAGGATGATCAAGCAGTTTAAAAATGGAAATATTTATCGATTACGCCTCTTAATCTCCCGAAATTAAACTTGGTAGTTGATATTCGCGAAACCCATTTTGTAGCGGTTCTCTACTTTACGAAAGGAATCTGCTTATCAAATTTCAAGACTGTACGTCTAACAGTTTAAAAATGGGGATAATTGTCTATAACGCCACTTGAGCCCCCGCAACGCCACTTCTGGGTCTGTTTTCACAAAACCCATTTTGTAGGGGAATTGCACTCCATGAAAGGAATCTGCTTAGCAAAATTTGAAGACTGTGCGTCCAATTAATTAAAGATGCAAAAAAATTATCAATAACGCCCCTTGAACCCCCGCAACACCACCTAGGGGTCTATTTTCCCAAAACACATTTTGCAGTGTATTTCTAGCCTATGAGAGGAATCTGCTAACCAAATTTCAAGACTGTGAGTCTAATAGTTTAAAAAAAGAAATAATTATTTATATCTGCCCTTAAACCCCCGCAACACCCCTTGGGGGTCAATTTTCTCCAAACCCGTTTTGTAGCGGATATTTACTCCATGAAAGAAACATTCTTACCAATTTTCAAGCAGGTAGGTCAAATAGTTTAAAAACGAAAATATTTATCTCTTACGCCACTTAGTCCCCTGCAACGCCACTTAGAGGTCTGTTTTCACAAAACCTTCTTATAGCTGATCTCTACTCTATGAAAGAAATCTCTTTAACAAATATAAAGATTGTGCGTCTAATAGTTTAAAAATGGAAATAATTATCTATAACGTCCCTTAAGTTCCCTCAACGCCACTTGGGGGCAATTTTCACGAAACCCATTTTTAGCGTATCTCTACCCTATGAGAGGAATCTGCTTACTAAGTTTCAAGACTGTACGTCTAATAACTTAAAAATAGGAATTTATAACGCCCTTAAACCCCCCGCCCCCGCAACACCCCTTGGGGTCAATTTTCCCAAAACCCATTTTGTAGCGGATATTTACTCCAGGAAAGAAACTTACCTACCAATTTTCAAGCAGGTAGGTGAAGTAGTTTAAAAATGGATATATTTATCTATTACGCCCCTTAATCCCCCGCAACGCCACTTAGAAGTCTGTTTTCACAAAACCCGTTTTGTAACTGATCATTATTCTACGAAAGGAATCTATATATCAAATTTAAAGACAGTGCGTCAAATAGTTTAAAAATGGAAATAATTATCTATAACGCCCCCTAAGCCCCTGCAACGCCACTTGGGGGTCGATTTTCAGCAAACTCATTTTGTAGCGGATCTCTACTCTCTGAAAGGAATCCGCTTACCCAATTTCAAGATTGTACATCAAGTAGTTTAAACATGGAAACAATTATTATTAAAGCCCTTAACCCCCGTAACGCCCCTTACGTTTCGAATTTCGGAAAATCCTTTCTTAGCTGATGTCTACTCTATCAAGGGAACATGTCTACCAAATTTCAAGTCTGTAGGTTGAATAGTTCCAGAGATTTCGTGATTAGTCAGTCAGTTCAGTCAGTCAGTCAGTCAGTCAGTCAGTCAGTCAGTCAGTCAGTGAGTGAGTCGCTTTTCTCCTTTATATATATAAATATATATATATACATATATATATATATATATAGTGGTCTCCAAAAGTTAAGCATAAATCGTAAAATGCGAAAAACGTGGAGTAAATATTCGTAAAATGACTCCAAATTTCTTGCGGATATTAATTGGGTGAAGAAGAAACATTGGGTTTATGCAAAACTTTGCAGTCGACTACGACCTGCGCGAAACACCAGCGCATGTCGGAATGCGGAAAAACCGATTCACGCAGCATAGGCAGTTCAGACAAGTTTCGTGCAACTGCTGTGCGAAGGAACGTTGTTAACCATCAAACAAGGTGAATGATGGCACAAAGACGCCAATTGGACATGTTTTCGAAAGGAAGAATCGTTGGAATGCTGGAATCCTCACGATCACAAACCGAAGTGTCTCGAATTCTGCATGTGGACCAGTCTGTGATCTCAAGACTGTGGCAGAGGTTTCAAAGAACTGGAGATGTTACCCGACAGCCAATATCAGGTTGACCAAGAGTCACAACCCCTCGCCAAGACAGATATCTGGTAATAAGTGCGCGACGTCAGAGGGACAGTACTGCAAGAGCACGGGGTTCGGCGCTCACAGTCGCCACAGGAATACGAATTTCGAGACAAACTGTTTACAGGAGACTCATGCGATACAGTAGTTAGCAACGGTGACTGCTTGCCGTAGGGCCTGGGTTTGAATCCCGAAGACATGGATGTTTGTAAATCTATAGTGCCTTTGCGGCATGGGAGTACTCTAAATATCCTTCGAGCCGCTAGTCCTTTCGTGAGGCTGGTGGGAGGCCTGACCCCCCTCAGGGTGTTCTACCTCTAAACCAGTGATTCCCAAAGTGGTCTATATAAACCCCCAGGGGTCTATGACGACCTGCAAGGGGTCCATGCGAGAGAAAAATAATTTGGGGGTCCATGAGAATTAAAGGGGTGTCTACATAATAGTGGCTCTCATCAAACCAGATCCTGACTTAAATCTGCAAAAAACAAATGATCTAGTGGAAAGCAGATTTTACCAATTTAACTTTTTAATTACTAAATTTAGTGAGGTTAATTTGTGGTTACTAGATGACAGCATAAATTTTATTAAGACAAGGACTATTTCAGCATTTATTTCCAGAATTAAATTAAAGAAGTATAATATTGGACGTTGTGAATTTTCTCAATTTGTCACAGACAATCTGTCAGGACATTTTAACCTGCGTTCAATATTTAAATGCCCTTACTCAGAATTTGAAACTATGTTCGAGATTGCTTTTTCATAGTAATACCACAGTAGACAATGAATTCATAAAGTCCAGTTGGAAAAAAAATGTCGTATTACAATAGGAACTGATCAGAATAGGCCTTAATAATCTTAAAATAAAGTTTAGAAATGGATGTCAGCAATTTTGGCTTTAAAAAGACATTCCTGTTATTTGTCGCAAATTATGAAATATCGTCAGAAAGTTTTTAATTGCTTTTTCTAGTGAGAGAGAGAGTTTCAGAGAGTTTTCCAGTCTCAAAAATAAAAAAGAAGGGAGGAAGGGAACGGACACTTACTAACAAAGGAGATTTAGGGTTAAACCTAACTAGATTGATTAATCTTGAAAATTTGCTATTGAAGAACCAGATTCATCCCTCTCCGTAAAAGCACTTGTTTGTTGTTCAGTTATTTTCTGTAAAAGTTGTTTTATGAATTAAATTAAATTATTTTAATTTAATTCACAGTTAGAAATTTGATTCTTTTAAAGTGAGTAGTAGTACTAGCTGTCAAAAAGACATTTAAGTTGATAAATTTGCAAAAAATCAATATTAAGTAAGCAGGGGTCTACCTGAAACCGAAAACATGGCATGGGGTCTATGAGACTAAAAAGTTTGGGAACCTGTGCTCTAAACCGAAGTGAAACTGAGCTAAATCATACTCTGTTACCTGTGTGGTTCCCAAGGCTACGGCCAACGACAGTCGTACATCTGGAAGTCCAACTTGTCTCAGGCTCTGGCAACATTCCTTCCTTCCCTTCAAGAAGGACAAGACAACAACGACGTTTTTTCATTGGGTGAAGTTCGTAGAAGGTATAATCAGGGACGTCTTAAGGCATGGGCCAACTGGGCCCGGGAACAGGGCCTCGGCTACTGTGGGGGCCTCGTCTCGGTCTTGATTCAGCCTTAAGAAGATCATGATTCGAACAATTTCAACTGTCAAATGTTTATTTCAAGTTTATTCCCCCCCCCCACCTGGAAATTTTGGACGACATGGCAACTGGCTACATGTGATGAACGTCGTCCATGTATAGGCCTAGGCCTACCACCATACACCATCATTACTCAATCAGTCAAAAGGCAGCAGTCGGTCGAGCGGGTTGGTGCGATTGTAAATCATGCATATTTATTTGTTTCCGGTTATTGTTTGACAACGTATGCTACTTACTGTCTACTCTTAAGGCTCATATGTGGGGCCTAAATCTGTGTAGGGGCCCAGGGCCTCAAAAAGTCTTAAGACGTCCCTGGGTATAATACGTAAATACCAAAATGGATATGTTTTTATTGTTGGAGAAAGACTAGAACTGTGGTGCTTTTTGGGGAATAGATTAAAAATTCATGAATACTATATATAACAAATTTTCGCAATATTAGGGGATTCACTTTATGTGAGCTTTAAGGAATATATTTTTCAATAAAATAGATTTATTCATCCACTCAAGTTCAAATACATTATTTTTAAACTCGTAGTGGTTGACACGATGTTAATACAGTTTTTTCAAATATTAATTCATTAATTAAATGTAATTAATGGCAAGATATCAATCATTGGCATAGCCAAGTAATTTTAGCGTGTTTTTCACATGTTGTATTTTACAATAATGCAACTAATGAACTTTTTACTAACAGAAAGTAGTGTGTGTACTGTACACTCCTCTAAATGTACTACTATTGAGCTGAAAAGAAATAATGACACAAATCTGTATCAGCACTATAAAAAAGCAAAAAAAAAATATTTTTTTTACAGAAGCTACAAAAGCCCGGACAAGGTGACTTAACTCCTTGTCGAAGCATAAAACTCGCTTCTATGTATTTATTCTTTTAAGTTTAACAAGGAAAAGTATATACAATTAATAATAACTTAACTACTACATTACTTAAAGTTTATTTAGCTTAACTAACAAAGCTTATGGAATGAAAAGAATGACTCGCATACGTAAACACTGATGGTGTAGTCAGTCAATTTTCAAAAAATTGCATCGATAGTGGTGCCAGAATCAGTTGTTGGGGGTTCAGGTGGTGATAGCATGTCGAGGTCAAATTCCGTTTTCAAATATGTTCTTAATGTACCGTTTACATTAGTCAAATCTTTGTCATTGAAATCTCCACACAAGATCACATTTGAACTAGTACAACAAATGGCGTGTTGATGTAAGAAGTTTTCGAAGAATTCCCAGTCAGATTTTGGATTGCGATATAAATTGAGAGATTATATTGATTCCTTTGTAGGTGCATATAGTCATCTCAATGTGCTTATTTTGTATGATTTTTTTTAAAAAAACTTTTTGCAAACAATAAATATACTAGGTAAAATTTGAGAAAATTTTGTTATAAACTAGCGAAATTCAGGAAAATTTGTAGGAAAATTCGGGAAAACTATGGGAAAATTTAAATATGATTCGGCTCATCTAGGGCACAAATGCGACCAAACGCCGAAAACCAGAGGTGAATTGGTTGCTTATTGGCTGAGAAAAAGGTACGACAAAATATGGAACGAATGAATGAGTGAATGAGTGAATATTAACGTCGCACTGATTAGCAACACGAGGGCTTTTGGCGACGGTCCGCGTAATTTTGAACCATGGTCAAGTGACGCGGACGACACCTGAGCTGGCACCCCCCTCTCCTAACTACCACGCTACACCAACGGGAGGACGTTTGAGCTCTCGACAGATTTAACGTGCATCGCTCCCCTACACGGCGGATCTTTAGTGGTACTAGGATCGAACCCATGACACGCTAGCCATGATCCAATGCCTAGACCACTCGGCCACCGCGGCCAATATGGAACGAAGACGAAGACGAAATTTGCGTCCTAATAGCGCTTTTGTTCCACTACGTGAAAAACGCGCTAAAAAATTAGTAACAAAAATAATAGTCCTACACCAAATATAAAAATGAAAATCGCTCGTTGTGTGTGTGTGTGTCACTATAGCGCATTGGATTTCTAATTCAAAAGTCATGGGTTCGAATCCCACTAAGTATGGCCTAATTTCTTAGAATATGGTTTCTTTTAACTGTACTACTTTATTGTAATAATTAAAATTAATTAA
>BMAO01010995.1:0-64432 GCA_019973975.1 Trichonephila clavata
CCACCTGGTAGGGAGCTGCAACAAAGAGGAAAACATTAAAACCTTCTTCACAAAAAAATACATACGAATGCGAATTTTCATAGTGATCGGTTGAACGGTGTTGGAGTGGAGTGATTTCGTATATACAAACATCCATTTATATATATATACGAAGGCTGTTCAGAAAGTATCGATACTGAATTTATTCTATTTATTCCAGAAAACCCCTAGCGGAGGGACTGTGTGCATCATGCGCGTGCATATTTCACCTTGTCTCACAAAATTCGGCAGGTCTGTACAGCGCGCCGTTCAGTCACACTGACTTCTTTCACGTGGAGTGTTTGCGTGCGTTCGTCGAAAAAAGAAAAAGTGTGAAAACACTGATCAGCGAATCTGTATCAAGTTTTGCTTTAAGCTCGGTAAAACGGGTACCGAAACCTACGAGATGATGAAAACAGCATTTGGAGATGAGTTGTGCTCGGGTTTTCGAGTGGTTCCGACGATTCAAGGAGGGTCGTCAATCAGTGAACAGTGATCCCCGTTCTGGACGCCCATCCACCTCTCGCATTGAGGACAAGATTGCACAAGTGAAGGCTGTGGTGCACTCTGATAGTCGTTTAACAGTCCGAGAAATTGCACAGGAGTGTCACATTTCCGTAGGATCATGTGATGAAATTTTGAGAAAGGACTTGAACATGCGCCGAGTGTCTGCAAAGTTTGTGCCGCGTCTCCTCACTGAGGATAAGCAATTCCAACGACTGGCAACATCTCCTGATTTTTTCCTCTTTCCCAAGATCAAGAACACCTTAAAAGGACACCGGTTTCAGGACATTCAAACCATAAAACAGAATTCGACACAGCAGCTTCAGGCCATCCCAAAGTCTGAGTTCCAGAAATGTTTCGAGGACTGGAAACATCGTTGGGCCAAGTGTGTTACTGCCAATGGAGCATATTTCGAAGGAGATTGACTCAAAACCTGTTTATGTATGTATGTTTTTGCATAATAAATTCAGTCTCGATACTTTTTGAACAGCCCTCGTATATATATATATATAGATGTGAAAATGGGTTTTTTATATAAGTTTGGGAGCTATATCTCAAAATAGAGACAAAATATAAAGTTCTTGTATTAAAGTAATGAAAAAAGTTACTTCAATAGTAAATGTAAATTTAGCTTTTTGCATAACTGTCTGTACATTCCAACACACAAAATATACTTCTTTTGAGACGTAATATCTACAAAGCAAAACGGAAATAAATTGTTTTTACTTTAATTTTAAATGTCCGATTTAAATTAGTGCATGTATACTTCTAAATTTATTCCAAACTTAAGTTTAATTCTACAATTTATTTCAAAAATATACTTTGTACCAACGTAACAACCAATTACAAATAATGACCATTATAGAATATTTCATCGTGTCTTTTTTAAGCTCGTTAAAAATAAAAATAAAAGTTTTAAAGAAAATTGATTACAAAAATAATATGATGCTTCAGGCATCAAAAAATTCTGATGACAAAGTCATTTTTTTTTTTTTGTCTTGAAATGTTAAATGTCACTCGATAGCAGAGTTCAAAAAATTTCAAGGGGGAAAAAAAGAACAAGGTTCTTAAAATCGAAACTGTCAATAGTCACAATAGAGAATCCAGTTTTTGTATTTTTTTTGTCTTAGAAATTGTCAGACGTAACAATGAATTTTTTTTCCTTTCTCCACTTTAAAAAAGGTCTTTTAAATTGTTTTTTGATAGGCAATATTTTTTTAGAATTTTAGGTTCTTAGAAGTCTGGTGATTAAGCTTTTGCAAATATTGAGTTTTATGTTTAAATAAATCTGTAAATATTTTCTTTTGTTCTCTTATATTTATTTTACGTTTTTATTTGATTTAAATCGTAATCTCTCAGAAATATTTACAAAATCATTTAGATCAAATTAGATTCAGACACAATTTTTTCCCTTTAAAAGGATACATAATTTTCATTTCTTTTGTTGTTGAAAACTATTTACATAGTAAATGGTATTTGTTCAAAAAAGAATAGTTTTCTCAGTAACTATTAGAGTTTTTCACTCCCCCCCCCCCCCATCATTTCTTAACATTTCACGCAAGAAAAAAATGTTCTGTGTAATAATGGTCATGATAAATGTGCATTTTATCCGGTATTTGAGTTATGAAAGACAATGAATGAAACAAAGAGATCTTTTCGTGTTTATCTTGATTCAAGTTGAATGATAATGTGTGATTTTTAATATTTTTGTTTGTAAATTACTTAGTATAGACAATGATTATACTTCTATAAAAATAATTTTTAACCGTGAATAGCTTCTTATATTTTGTTTTCAAATAAAATTATAGTAAAAGTATGTATTTCTTAACGAGAAACATATTCTTAGAATGATCAATAAGATAAATGTTTTAAAGATAATTTAGAGTATGAAATTCTTTGCTTCAAATTTAAAATAATCTTGAAATTTCCCGAATTGATTTCAACAAAATATTTTAATCCTTTTATAAACATTATACATTTTCTTAATTATCGTTTAAAAAGAAAATAAAAAATGTTAAAAACACACAGATCAAGTTATATTCACTTTCAGAGAGATTGTGAAATCGGATTTTTTAGACTTGATTTTCAGGTCTTATTTATGAGACAACTTTCACTCTGACGTTGAGGTATAGGAATATACA
The DNA here is from genome assembly GCA_019973975.1 of Trichonephila clavata. Lineage (NCBI taxonomy): Eukaryota > Metazoa > Arthropoda > Arachnida > Araneae > Nephilidae > Trichonephila > Trichonephila clavata. The sequence continues at coordinate 2,664 of BMAO01010995.1, forward strand.
AAACTCTTAATACTTTTACTAATTAAAAAATTGCTTCGATTTTTTGATATTTCTCTACCATAACTTTGATATCACTTATATTTACATTAGGAGTATTAGCTGCTGAACTCTTTCGATATAAATTTGATTAGATTAACCTTTTATAAAGCTGTAGTAAGTATATTTCCCACAGACTCAATTTTTTAATAGTCTTCATGGAATTGTTTTCCCACTTATGATTTGTCCTGCTTGCACTTCGGTTAACATGACAACTGATTTTTGGATTTTCAAATCGTAAGCGCATAGGACGTCCTGTAAGTTCCCGAGCAGCAAGAAAACTGTTCCTGATGATATACGATTGACTAAAGCTGGTGATCCTGTGCCAACTTGATAAAAAACATATACATGTCACCTTTTGTACTTTACTAAAACACATGAGAGGAGAACAAGAAATGTTGCAATGTCCCACTAAGTGTTGATCCCATTTTTTCTGCAATTTTATGGAAAGTGATGTGTATAAACTCTTAAACTATTGAATACAAAATATATACCTAATTTATAATTTCCTTCGACCAAAATTTAAAAATTGTTATCTTTATATATAAAAATTACGAGTCAGTGTTTGTCCGCGATGGACTTCGAAACTGCTCAACCGATCATAATATCATTTTGCATACTGTGTATCATTTCGTCCAACTTAAAACATAGGACAGTTTTTATTTCAATTAATGATGCCATAATTTTTTTACTGTTGGAAATGGGAAAAATCTGGAAAACGGGAAAATTCGAAAAATGTCTCAATGTTCATGTGTTTGTGGAAGTAAATATTGTTAACCAAAATATATGAAAAGTAAGTGTCCGGTGTATTTCGGGGTGTAGAATCCGATTTTTGAATCAGTTTCCAAAAATAACTGTAACTTTGCCAAATAATGCCGATTGACCGTATTTTAGACACAATATGGTATGGGCTTTCCTTACAATCCTTGGAGCGCGAAAATTTCCTGGCGTATTTCAAAACAGATAATCCGAATCTGATATTCAATCTAAGAAATTACTGTAACTTTGCCGGATAATTCATGACGACCATCTATTACGCAAACCGGGGCAGAAGCCTACCCTTAAAGTATTGGCGCAGGAAAAGTAAGCTCCTGTTGTAATTTGAGATGATGAACAAGAGTCTGAAATCGCGAATTTTAGAAATTCCTGTAACTTTGCCAGATATTGCGAGAGGACCAAAATATTTGCGGACAGCAGCACCAGCCTAACTTGCCGACGTAAAGACGCAAAAAGTGGGTCTTGGGACGTATTTTGGGACTGCCGATCCAAATATTCTCAATATAATTCAAGATAATCCAATAACTACGTCGAATAATGCCAAACGAGCGTATTTTACGCAAACCATGGCAGGGGCCTGCTTTAAAATTCTTGAGGTGTGAGAAATGATTTTCTGGTGTTTTTCTGGGGGGGGGGGCTAGAATCTGAAATCGTATTTTAGAAATTCTCGTTACTTTGCCGGATAAAGCCGGGCGACCGTAATGTTCCCCTTCAGGGACTGAACTTACAGGAGCAGGGGCGTCGAAAGGGGGCACCGAGTGCTTCTCAAGTTGAGGATCAAAAATCTGGATTCGGATTTTAAATGCTTTCGTAACTATTGCTGGAAGAAGGTGGAATGGTTTTGCGTTCGAGTCCCGCCTCCTGGTTTTCTTTCCTTACAGCAACTAAACTTGCAGGCGCAGCCTTACAAAAATACGATTGCAATAGGAAATTGCATTGGCAATTGCACCTTCGGGCATTGTTGTCCCTTTGTTAGATGGAGGAAAAACATCCCATTCCGCATCAAGCTGCCATTGGACATTCATAAGATAAAAGAGGCAATGTGTTCCATTGAAAAAAAAGCGGGTTGCCTACATTATTGCAAATGAATTCAATCATGATCAGGGATAAGTGTACCATGACCCATAAACGTTCACTCAAAGCATTACAAAGAACTTGGCTAGATTTAAACGGCAACGAGAAAATATTCGGTGTTGTAATTTCCGACAGACATTAACAGTCATTCCTCGCTCTACTTTTGACCACGATTATTAACACGTATGTTTAAAACAATTGTTTTTATGGTGAAACGGGGAAACACCTCGATTGATCATAAACACGCGAGTACATTTTCAAGATAATTAATCGGAGCAAATATTTTCTAACCAACTGCTGAATTTTGCAAACGATGAGGTAGAACTTCATCCCAATACATAATGCATAAAATAGCCAGACAATTTCTGTACTATTCTTCAGACAAAAAGGAACTATTGAGAGTGTCTTTCCGGGGATATACTGTATAACCATCTAGATAATTAGTGCCTCTGTAATCCTGTTACTTAATCAGAAAAAATGTTGATATTGTGATGAAATAAACTTCCAGATACAGAGTTGTTGCCAGGTGATCTAATGCCTTTTAAATCAATCAGCACTATTGTTGATGGAAAAAAAACCCGTAAATTTTCAACCGAGTTTTTGAATTATCTAGATGTATCAGGAATGTCACCACACAATCTTCGGTTGAAGATTGGTTCCCTGGTTATTCTGCTGCATAATTTAAATCCACCTAGATTATGCAAAAGTGCACGTTTGATCAAAATAATTACCGGGAACTTTTTGAAGCAAACATTTTGACTGTAAAATTTAAACGAGAATTCGGTTCTGTTGCTACAGAATCTGTTGCTCCGTTTTCCACTGACACCGTCAGAACCTGTAATACCATTGAAAAGGCTTCAATTCCCGATTCGTTTGGCTTCCGCAATGACCATAAATGAATCTGAAACTCAAACAATATTCATTTGATGCTTGGACTTGGAAAATCCATGCTTCTCGAATGGGCAACTAGATGTTACCTGCTCACGTGTGTGGAAACCGTTGAATCTATTTGAGTTAGCAAAAGATGGGGGTTACCAAAAAATATTGTGCTCCAATTAGCGAATAGTTATATAAAATTATTTATTGTTATACTTTAAAATGCTAAAAATAATTTTAAAAATTGCAAAAAATCAACGTTATTCACCACATTTTAAAAAATTAAATGTTCATATGTTGCTACTTAACAGCTTCGTTAGTAACTCATACATTATAACACACTCAAATAGGAGATGAATAAAATGCAAAATTAAAATCATGTTGTTTTATACTTTATTTCAACCCTCCAAAATTGTAAACGAAGATTAATTTGACTGCATTGAATAGCTTAGAATATAATATTGAATTAACGTTTTAAAATAAAGCCACAGCAACGCATGGCCGAGTCAGCTAGTTTTTTTTAAATATTATGTAACGCGATATAAAACAGAAACGCAAAACATGATATTCTACCTCTAAATAGTGAGCAGCGGGTGGTGTGAAATATATTTCCTACAAAAAAAATGGTCTTAAAAATCAAATTAACTTTAAGTAATAAGCTAAGTGAGAATTTATTTGTGTAAATCAATCTAAATCCCAAAAATATTTCAACATAACATTATTAGAAAAAAATGGTCTTATATAGGTCTAAGAGGAATACATTTGAGTTAGTACTTACATCTTCTTCATGTAACTGAGGAGGAAGGACGTATCTATTAAACGGGGGCCCCAACATATGTGAGGAAATTTGTTAATATGTTTAGGCGTGGCTGCGGTAGCCAAGTGGTCAAGGCATCGGATCACGGCTAGCGTGTCATGAGTTCGAGCCAAGTACCGCTGAAGACCCACCGTGTAGGGGAACGATGCACGTTAAATCTGTCGAGAGCTCAAACGTCCTCCCGTTGGTGTGGTGTGGTAGTTAGGAGAGGGGGTGCCAGCTCAGGTGTCGTCCGCGTCACTTGACCATGATTCAATATTACGAGGTCCGTCTCCAAAAGCCGTCGTGTAGCTGAACAGTGAGACGTTCACTCACTCACTCGTTAATATGTTAAGGCCCCCCTTCAAAAAAAGGGCGTGCAAGAAATTTTGATACGTGGCCCACTCAGGACTAGCTACGCCAATGACAGGGACAGAAGTCTATTTGAATCAAGATCGTAATTACTGAGATTATAATGGCTTTTTATTGAATAGAGAAAAACGTGCAGTAATGCCTCAAAATCCAAAACCCTCTAGAACTCAAACAAATTGAGATTCAAACGGAAAATTGAAGCCAATTTTGCTTCAGGTTTCAAACGCTATTACAGAATCTGTAAAAAAAGATAGGAAACAAAAATTGACACTCAGGGAAATCTATTCCATGCCCCATAATCATATGACATGTGGACCTGCGGTATTCGCATCCAGAAAATCTACCGACTACAGCCGGGATTGGACCCTCAACTTTGCGGGCACGCTATCTCTAAGCCACCGAGCCGACTATTTACAGAATATATATTTATAAATTTGTATATATTTGCAAATTATACATTTGTATATATTTACAAATTATACATTTGTATATATTTACAAATTATACATTTGTATATATTTTTACAGATTATACATTTGTACAATTTACATAGTTTATACCTTTTTGTATAATTCACATATTTTTATACACTTTATTTATCTGTATGAGCCTTTTCAAATACTTTTAATATTGCAAGATAATAGAGGATGAATAAGTATTACTTCGCATTTCTGCAACCATTTCATTTCAAAATTATATCTTTGCCTATTATTAAATATGTAGAAATATTGAAATAATATGCATTTTTCTACCGATCTGCATATATTAGATTATACACGCACACAAATGCTCTAAGTCGGTGATAGCTTTTAAAAATATAAGTTTTCTATTTTGGGGAATTGATTATACATATACGTATATTGGTTTGTTGTTCTTGGTTTTCGATTTCAGAATTTTTCTTTTCTCTCTGTTATGCAGAATATTTAATTTGCCAATTCCTTAGATATATATTTAATAAAATAAGAGAATAATGGTAAAATATTGAATATCCTACAAAACAGAGGGAGATGAAATTTTGTATTTTTAAAATAATCACGAAATACCTACTTTTTGAAAACGAAAGCAATGAACTAAAATGTAAAACTATTACGTTTTCTAAAGCTACCACTGACTTAGGGCAGTGATGTAGGGTTAAACTTTCTTTATAAGATCCCAATTTTTCTCTCTCAGCAAAAATTTTTCATAAAGTGCAAGAAAAATAATGAAAAATAGAAACTAAAATTGAACGAAAGTTAATCCTAAAATTAGTACATGTATTCATATAAAAAACTAACTGAAACATACAATGAATTTAAAAGTACAATACATAAATTTTTATAGCTGCAAATAGAAAACCATTAAAATAAGCTATAATAAGTTCAGAAAACATATTTAAAAATTTGATAACGTAAAATTAAAAATTGGAACCCAGTAACAAATTCAAAGAAATATGATCTGGAGATTGAAATGACAGTTTACAATACAATCTATAGCTACTGCACCATCTGTATATATCTGCATACGTGTCTTATCATATAAATTAATACAATATTTTTAAAAGGGACAGAAATTGGAAAGGTAGAGTGTGAAATATGTATAAAAAATATAATTTATTATTTATACATTATATATTTATATATATACATATTTTTAAAGTTAACAGGGGGGGATAATCATGCTCTAAACAAAATTTGTATAAAATATTTTGTAATTATTGAGTTTGTATGATCAGTAATTGTCTTCTGTATGATTATTAAGTATGTGTGTGTGTTTTTTCTGTATGATTAGTATGTTTTTCTATATGATTAGTAAGTATGTGTTTTTCTGTATGATTAGTAACTATGTGTTTTTCTGTATGATCAGTAACTAGATCATTATTTCTTTGCAAATAATTATAATATAAGTGGAGCTATATTACTTATCCAAAAATGCACTTTAACAATGTTTAGGTTGAATATTTTCTTTGTATCATAAATATTGCATTTTAAACCATGATTATCAATATTTTTAACTGTAAATCCAAAAAGATTTGATTGTTTTTGTCAAAACTGATTTTTTAAAAAAAATTCACACATTTAGGACAAAAATTAAAATTAAGGATATAATCTAACTTATTCCCTTAAAAATAATTAAATCCTCTATGTACTTATAAATATGTTAAGAATAAGTATCTATATTATTATTTTAAAGTAGTCCAGATATATAAAAACCAGACAATTGGTGGCTGATTCGCCTTAGGGAAGCACCTTAATTAAATGATATTTAAAGCCATAATCAGAAAAAAAGTTTTCTTGTGACACAAGTTGAATAATTGAATTAGATTTTGCAAAGTTTATTAATCTATTTAAAGTATATTTGCTATATATATTCTTGAGAACCTTTTGTATATATAATCATGTCTTCTACATCTATGGAATTAAATAAGTCTTCAACGTCATAGCTAGGAATAGAGTTTGTTTTTACTTGTATGCACCTAACAATATCTTTTCTATTTTTGACAAGAATAGAGTTACTTCTGTTGAGTAAAGTGTCCTGAATTAAACATAGGAACACTTTACCACAGTACTTCTCAAAGTTTCAACATTAGCGACCCAATATTACATCATAAATTTTTCGCGACCCCTTATACACAATAACAATATATTAAATTCAATAATACTAAACTTTGATGCAAAAAATACGACATGACTTTAATCTGTTAAGTGCCACCGGCGTATATAAACGTCTCGCTCGGCCAAAGCGTTAATTTCCCCGGACATATGTATACGTCTTTCCAAAGTACGATCTTTTCTGTGCACTTCTATCCATAAATTTATTCCGAAGACTTTGGAATGCAGTAAAAAGAACTTGACAATGTTTGTGAAGGATTTACTTATTTCAGATTACTTGTTTCTATATTCCTCCCCCCACCCCCAATACATCACATGTATGCGCCTTCGTGGAAAACGGTTGGCATTGGAAAGCAAATGGCGTAACTTTTAACCGGCAGTTAAGGGAAACCGTACAAATTAACAAGATACGTGCTAATTTTTATATATAATTTTATATATGACAATCCCACGGGGCACTGGTAATTTTTGAACTTATTCTTAACTTGAATTTGTTAAATTAGGTATAAGATACATTGAGTAGCACTGATGCATTTATAACTGTAATATCAGTTTAAATGTGTATTTTATTTTTTTATTATGCAGAATGTATTTTGCTTGTTTACTTTCAGTAAATTAATCTTTTTTAAATAATATTTTGTTTTCTACTTTTCAATATGCTCGCGCCCTCCTCAAAGAACTGTCACGCCTCCTGAGGGAGGCGCGCCCCACAGTTTGAGAAATGCTGCTTTACCAGGATCTCCGCAATGTAAGTATTAAAAACCATTAGTGTGATTGTTTTAAATGCATAGGATTTTTATGGAATTCTGAGGAAAGAAAAATGTGTGGGAAATTAATGTTCTTAATATTTATATCTAATTTTTTTATAAAATCCAAAAATACGATTACATATTTCTCTTTTTGTTAAAAAGGATTGTCTTTAAAGTTTTTATTAAGAGCATGGTCATAAAAATGTTTACAAATAATTGCAAAATTGCCTAGGACTTTTTCTACATATATTATCACAAAATGATTAGCTACTCTAAAATTTGTTGTTTGAGGTGTTTTTGTACGTAATAAATATCATTCTCGATTTTGAAGCTTAGTTTCAATAAGCTTTTGAGAATATTGAATTTAAAATAGTATTTGTAAGAACTTCAAGCGGGGAAGAATGTATTTAATAGCAATTTTTTGTATTTAAATTTTCAATAATTTCCGTAATTTGCGTTATAATTGCAAAGTTCTAAATAGAAATCATCATCATAGAAAGCTCGCACCTTTTTATTCATAATTTCTCTTCATTTTTTTTTTTGTCTTTAACAATATTTAATTTGTCTGTAATTGCATGTTTACGGTGTTCATTTAAAAATTCAAAGTTTGTAATCATGACAGTAACAGACATTATTTTGTAAGTCATTAGTTTTGAAGTAGTTAAAAATAAACCTACCTATTTTTATTTTATTTAAACACTTTTTTAATAAGGTAGAACCCCAACTTGATCTCATGGGGACCGGAGGGTGGCCGAGTTTGTGAAAATGCCGGATTATGAAGGACTGAACTAAAAAAGAATATCTACAAGTATTTCCTCAGAAAATATTGCACTGCATTTGTATGTATTGTTTGCTTGAGAATATAATAGAAAAAAGCTGCTGCCCAAACACAATTAAATATAGGAAAAGTGTGTGCATTATGAAGCTATAGAGCATTTACTGCACGAAAATAAAAATTAATGAGCACATAGTATGCAGTAATTTACCTGATCACACCTCAAAAAAATGCTTTATGAAGGCATAAAGCTGTCTATGAAGAAAAATTAAGTTGTCGATTTTGTAAAAACTGGCTAACACATCACTCAAAAAGTCCCGGGCCCTGACATATAAACGAAGATACCTTCTAATTTTCTTAACCATAACTCAGTAGTACTAACTTTCAAAAGACATACACATACAACATTTCATGATAATATCTTGTTTAGCTTAAAAGTTACAGTGGTTTTATTGAAGTAACTTTTGTTTCTTTGGAAAACATGGATGTAAAAGAATTTCATGTGTTAATTAGGCATTGCCTTTTAATGGAAAGAAACACTGTTCAAGCAAAACAATGACTTGATAAGTGTTATCCGGAATCTTCTCCATCGCCAACAACGGTTAAGAGGTAGTATGCAGACTTAAAACGTGGTCGCACGGACACAAACTACGCTGAACGTTGAGCTCGCCCAATTTCTGCAGTTGTTCCAGAAAACATAAAAAAAAGACCATAAAATCGTTTTAGCCGATCGGAAATTGAAGTTGTGTGAGATCGAGTATTTGAAGATATCAAAGGCAGTGTATTCACTGTTTAGTGTGATCATTTGTCAATACGAAATATGTGTTTAAAGTGGGTGCCGCGATTGTTCACTGCCGATCAAAAACAACAACGCATCGACAATTCACAGCAATGTTTGGAGCTGTTTAAGCAAAATAAGCATGTCTTTTTACTTAGATATGTCACAATGAATGAAACATTGATCCATTACTACACGCTTGATTCAAAAAGAATGTCAGCCGAATGGACAACAGCTGGTGAAAGCTGCCCAAGGCGACCAAAAACTCAAACGTCAGCTGGCAACGTTATGGCTTCCGTATTTTGGGGTGCGCATGGAATTTCGTCAATTGACTACCTTGAGAAAGGAGAAGACATTAGTATGGAATATTTCACGGTGTTATTAGATCATTGAATGAAAAAATAAAGGAAAAACGTCCTCAAATGCAAAAGAAAAAAGTGATGTTTTACCAAGGCAGTGCTCCATGCCACAAGTCCAAGAAAAGGATGATCAAATTGAACGAATTACTTACCCACCACTATACAGTCCAGATCTGGCACCCAGTGACTATTGTCTGTTTGCGGACCTAAAAAGAATGCTCCAAGGAAAGAGGTTTGGCTGAAATGTGTGTGAAAAAGTAATTGCCGAAGTTTAATCATATTTTGAGAGCAACATCAAATCGTTCAACTAAAAAGGTATTAAAAAATTATAAGATCACTGGATTGAATGTATCACTCTTGAAGGGGAGTATTTTGATAAATAAAATTCAATTTTGACTAAAAGTTGTTTTTTTATTAGATAGGCCCGTGACTTATTGAGTGATGAGTTTCATTTTTAAAGTAATGCGTAATGTCCTGTTGTCTTCCGTACTGCACTTTGCTGCTTCATCACGAAGATAATGAAGAAACAGTAAGTCTATTACCATGCCCCTAGTTCAAAGTACTAAAGGGAGGTTTGTATAGCCTTTAGTCCCTCCCTATGAGATATTTTAGGAGTTTATACGGTGTACTCAACGTTAACGTGTGTGCTTGTGGGATACTTTAAAAACTTGAGATTCATAATTTTAGTTTTATTAAACGATAAAGCGACGATCCTTTTTAAGTACTTGTACGCTTTTAGCATAAAATATGAAATTTATACTTTTATCTATAGATTCTCATTCATCATCTGCAGCTTCGACATATTATTCTGTGTAGACACATTTATGGAAAAAAAAATGTATATATAAAAGAACAGAAATGGCGAATTTATTACAAGGAAAAAAAGTTATAGGATCTTCTATATCTCATTTCTCTTTCTCTTGTTTTATGTCTTTTTTTAGTTTTATATATCTTTCGTGTCTAAGAAAGTTTAGCTGGAAAGAAGTTGTTATGTCTTCTTTCCAAATCTCGAGTGATACCTCTATAAATGTTCTCATCTTCGGAGAGATCTAATCAATTATTTTCCATCCACCTACGTTCCCGCCCCCACAAAGCATGTATCCGCCTATTGCAAAGTGAATTTATTATTAACGAAAGGAGAAAAAAATGATCTCTCAGATGTCGTACCTGAGAGCCCACTTCTTTGTTTTATAACATGATACTGGTTTTAGGAATTTTCCTTGTATCTTTCTTTTGCGCTTTTATATGATAGTTCAGAAATTTGATTTTGCGAAAAGATAAAAAGCACGTATTGAAGTTTTTTCTTTGCTGTTTGAGTAAATTGTTATTTTATCAACATTGAAAAAAACTAAAAAATTAGAACTCAAACGCACATACATGTAAGAAAATCTTAAAAATCGGTAAAATTAAGAGACTATGTATACATATAAAATAATTTGATTTGACTATATAAAAGGCATTTTTTACTTATAATGTGACATTTTGGGATGGAATGAAGTATTTTCATAGCTGCAATCGATGAATGAATTGATGGGAAATATGTTGCTATTTTAACCTCACATTTAGTGACAATCACAAACACGAAGGGACGACACGAACAAGAAACACGCGTACAAGTAATACCAAAGACAAAAGCATTCATTTTGCTCCGGAGATATCGTCTATTATTAGTCATGATCAACCGGAAACTATTAAAACATATTATGTCCGATAAAGGTTTTTGTGATTGGTCCACACAAGCGGTTGATGCAAAATTGCACCATCCTGAATTACAAATGCTAATCTCTTAGGTTTTTTTTAGAGATAAAGCCGTGGGTAGCTCATTGTTAGGTAAAATAAAAATTAATTACCGCTCTAAGTCTTGAAGGGCTTCAGATCATTATGGGTTAAAATCCCTTGAGAGAATATTTAAGTTACACACACACACATATATATATTTATTTATGAATGCTTTTACAATATGGTCAATCAATTGAATACTTTCATTAAATTTAATTCATAATTCGAAAATCCTCTTCTTTGAGGATAGGTCGCGTAAATCCGTTGGCATCTCATGTTGGAGTGGTGTGTAAGTTTGGAGAATGAAGTACTCACTCGTCACTTCACTCAGGTTCAAAGTTAAGAGATTCTTCACCAATAGCCCTTGCTTTTCTTTCCAGTGCAACGTTAATAAGAATCGGTTAAACCAACATCTATTTCGAGAAAGTATCAATCTCTTTTTACGTTTTAGGAAGAATCCACTCGCAAATTTTCGTATATTGCTGTTTGTGATAATTTATTACTAAAATGTCTTATTTCAAATCCGCATATATATTTACATATTATTAATCTATAAATAGGTTTCTTAATTTGATCCATTCTTTACTACACTTAGTTTTACACTTTTAGCACAGTTACTATAAAAATAACAACTGTAGTAAGAACATCATACATTTCATAATACTTTTATTAAAAATATTAATTAAACAGCCCTTAAAATATTCAATAACTACCCTTTATAAGAAAACTCTGAAAATGTATTTATAAAGAAATGTGCTGGGTAAACTTCATTTTTAACAGTTGGGGCAATCGATAAATTAATCGTTATCGCCTTCTGGCATTGCCACTGCAAATAGGCGCGCGAAACTACTCTTGTAAACTATAAAAGGAACTCGATAGATCGTATTCATTATTACTACTTTCTTTTGATTAGACTGTCAGGTATTTTAAACTTCGTTAATTATAGTCGTAGATTTAGGTTTAATGAAGTTTCAATTATGTTTAATGAATTTTGTTAGTTAAATTTATTGTCTTTTAATTGAGTTCGTCTAAATTCAGAGGATTCGGATACAACGCGGTGTTTACAACACCCATTCACTAAATTGGTGACCTGGACGTGATTTGAACACCCACCCTTCTGATTCGATTTTGATGTATTTGTTTATAAAGGAGCACGAGTTTATATTTGGGATTGAATCTCTAGAAGGCAAACAGGCGATAACGATTAGTTTATCAATTGCACACAGTCATATATTTATTTCATGTAATAGCAGGAATAAATAAGAGCGCTACTAAACGAAGATGGAAAATCAAGTAATTGTATTATGTAATATATTTTGGAATTGTTATATTGACATAAAAAATAACGGGTTATTTCTAAGGCAACCATAAATTCAAATTTTTTCATAACATGTAAATTTTTTATCTCTATCTTCAAATCATATATAAAACTTCCTGGTTCCACTTTTAGCTGTAGTAAAAGGCTTTAATGCAAACCATTTTTTCTTAACGAAAAATCAAAATCTGTTGAATAAAAATATGGTTTTATGTGAATATTTTTCGAAAAGATTTAAGATGCACTGCTCGTAAAAGTATGAAATTTTGTTATACTCAAAAATATTTCCTTCAAAACGAAATAAGAAAAAAGGACCCCGTATTGATTTTAAGAGTTAAGTAAAAGTACTCTGCAGGTACATATTACTCTTTCTTACTCCCTGAAGCACTGAAAATAGTCTTCGACGGTATATTTGAATCCCTAGAAAATTTAATGTAATGTATCATTTTGCTAATATCGATGTATTTCAATATTCTGTATGGAATGACGATCAATATACTCTAGTTTTCTCCTTTGCCTACCAAGACTTTTCCTTTCGATACATGAATAGATTTGTAGCTCTAAACTTTGTATTGGAGCTCCGTCTATTTTTAAAGAATTTGATTATATAATGGTAATTCGATAAAGTGAAGTTAAAAGGAATTATTTATTTTCTCTTTCTTTTTAGAATTAATATGTTATATCTTACTTTTTTAAGAAAGGTTTTTTTTAAGCTTCTGACAAAGAATCGTTGAAACTATGTAATAATTGGTGTATGAAGTGTATGTATATATATATTTTTTAATGTTTAAAAAAGTTAGTAATCGTTTGGTTTTGATTTTTTTCTAATGGAACAATATTGTGATTTTTATTGCCAATAGCTGCCAATCGATGCGTAGAGCTAATAATAATTGCATCTTTTTATTGTTGAAAATTTTCTTTATCTCAAGCTTTAGAAAGATTGTTGCTCACTGATTAAAAATTTTACGTATGCTTTGTGTGAACATTTACTTATTCATTTATGTATTTCTTAAAAGACTGAAATTTTTTCCCCATGGAAATTAAGAAATAATATCATTATACTAAGTAAATGTATATTTACAAGCGTCTTACTGTGATGAATGGGCGGTCCCATCCATCAGTGTACGTCAGTTAGAAGGAAGGTTAGCCCTAGTCAAAACAAATACAATTTATTTACAAGTCTCAACAAATTAACAAACCTGAACAACCCAATTTAGGAAATGCACCTGTAAATAAATATGGGAGCAAAAGCGAGGAAGACGATATGATTAATATTTAATTATAAATTTAATTACTTACTTTACGAGTGTCTTAGCTATATATATTCCAAATAATTGAAGATACATTCTAACTTAATTTACTTCAAGCCGACGCTAATACAATTTAAATATCTGATTGATAAATCTTCAATATTAAGCAAATAATCTACGGAACACTCTCGCCCTGCTTTGTATTACTTTACGTTTATCACTCAATGCTATCATTTAGCTCCTAACTTCTCTCTCTCTCGAACCTGAAAGTTAATGTTTAAATATAAGTCTTGATTTGCATTAGTCACCTCTTCTTCTTCGGGAGAAAGTTTTCACTAGAATAATATTTAAATAAAGTGTTCCCCAAGAGGATTAGTAGGAGATAGGCGAATAGACCCCTTACAGTACTACAAGGAATTACAAAATCTATTGGTGACGGACCTCGTAATATTTTGAGCCACTGTCAAGCGACAAGGGCGACATATGAACAATCAACCCACTCTCCTAAATGCGCCATCACGCCAACTTATAGTTATCTCAGATTTAACATACATCAGCCCTTTTCTACACATAGAGTCTACAGTTGCACTTGACACTCTGGTCATGAGTCAGTGACTGACCACTAGGCTTCTACGGCTACTTTCATTATATAAAAGTGAACTAAAAATGTTAAGGAACATATCCCATTTTGGAGTAAAGTAATTTTGGCACAGAAACTTAATCGTTTCCATTCATTTCGAACATTCGAAAACTATTTTTAGAATCATTATTGGTTATACATGATAGCTTGTTTCTTCTGCGAAATAAAACTTTTGTAAGTAATAAACAAATTGAAATAATAACTAACGATAATCTTCAGAATTATTTTAATCAATGGTGGCTTCTTAGAGAAATATTATTGAAAAAAAAGACTATGTAAATTACTTCAAAGAGAAACACAGAAATACCTTTTGATAAAAAGACATATAATATAAATATGCTTTCTGGAATCCACGTTATAATGCAGAACATTTAAAATATCTGAGACTCGTTATAATCAAAAAAATTCATTAAATATCATTAAATAAACTCATTTCTCGGTTAAGAAAAAGTCTTTTACATCGTAACGAAATTATCATATTAGTATTAATTAGTTCATTTCCATTAATTACAAAAACAGATTTTTTCTGCAACGATTTTACTTGAATTAATTTAATAAATGTAAATGAGCAGATATTTCCTATTTCAGTAACTTGGTATGGTAACTGGAAGACGTAAAATACATGTGAAATACTACAAGAATGAAAACAAGGCTTTGAATTAACGTCCTTTTAAAACTGTACTAGAGTTTTCAAACTTTACTGCTCGAAAATGATCACATTTTTAATCTGAATTCACGACTAAGTGAAAAGAATGAATTCTAAGCTGTCTTTCATATTCTCCTCTAACTTACAAACCATACTCACTGTCGCTGTCGGTTTCAGTTCAATGTAGCTCGCGAGTGAGTGAGTGAGTTAGTGAATATTAACGTCCCACTGTTCAGCTACTCGAGGGCTTTGGGGACGGTCCGCGTAATTTTGAACCATGGTCAAGTAACGCGGACGACACCTGAGCTGGCACCCTCTCTCCTAACTACCACACCACACCACACCAACGGGAGAACGTTTGAGCTCTCGACAGATTTAACGTGCATTGCTCCCCTACACGGTGGGTCTTTAGTGGTACTGGGATAGAAGTCATGACACGCTAGCCACGATCCGATGCCTAGACCACTTGGCTACCGTGGCCTCAATGTAGCTCGCAGAAGCCTCCAGTATTCCCTCTGGAATCCGGACTTAATCCGACTTGAGTGTATTTAACCATGAAAACCGTAATCTTGAACATAAAACTATTACAGCTTCCTCCACCAAAAAGAAACTTATAATGTATTCCTAATTTTCCATTTATAACATTAACTTTAAGAAATTTGAGCAATTATTGGATGGAGAGTAATTTGAGTCATTTGAATAAATCCACTCAACTATCAATTGATCGATGGTAACGGATTAGGTATTATTAAAACTAAAAAATTGTGGAAAACTAAGGAACAAATTTCAATTCTTAACGAATAATCTATAAATAACTAATACATTTAAATTCAAATTCCTTAATGGATGCTTCAATTGCCAAATCGATTAACTCCATTTTTTGAATCTTATTAAATTTTAATACCAAAGCACTTGATTGGCTCTTAACTGTATATATTCAAGACAAATTTCTTAAGTACTAAGCATTAACACTGTTAAATGATAATTTCTTTTTTATCCGTTGGATAATAAATAATTTATTTGAGAAACTAATTTGATTAACTCCATACCATAATGTATTTAGAACATTATAAAAATCTAGTTAACCCGCTATACTATTTTCTATCTGCTACGGAGAAACAAATAAAACTATTTTAAATTTATTGAAATTGCTTCAATGTACAGAAATACAAGCTGAATCAACGGAAAGGAAATTTCTGGGAAGTTGACAAAGTTACTTTCCGAATGATTCACAATTTGCTATTATCAAATCTCAAATTAAAAAAAAGTCCAGAGCAGTTTTTCGTCAGATGATTGGTAAAATATAATAAAAACCTGTAAAAAGAAAGCAGCTTTTCATGTGGTTTAAATGACGCATCAAGATTTTTTTTTTGCAAGTACCTTAGAAAATTCTATCAATAACAGAAAGGTAACAGTTACACGGATACCAATACATTGGCTTAAAATACACTGGGAAAAATTAGAAAAGTCGAACTTCTACCTCATACAATTCAAGGATGACTTTAAAGAATTTAAATCCATTAATATTAAAAAATGTGTAGCTGGTAAACCACTATGTCTGAAAAATGTAATCTAGCCTTTACTGCATTCAACAGGTAGAAAGGTGACAAGGAAAAAGAGGAAAGATATGATGGACTTGTTGAAATTCATTCCTCCCATTAAACATGAGTATTATAGAACTTTAAGGACAAACCAACATGACGGGAGCTCAAATACAGCTAACGAAAAAGACATTTATATTGATAATATAAATCAATTTAAACAAAGTAACATAATACTCATGAGATTATGTAACACAGGAACCAAAAACTTATTATTCCTTTTTGCTAAAATCTTAAATAAAACACATATTTAAATAACGAAGTTTTTAAATAATAAAAAATAATCTGAATTAATAATTTTCCTTCACTTGCCAAATTGATTAACTTCCTTAATAAAGAAAAAATTGTAGTAATAATAACAATTACTCCAAGTGCTCCAAGTTACTATCATATACTTTATATATATATGTCAACAGATAAAAAAAAATTCGTTTGCAGTAATACAGTCTAAATCGTATTTTTTAGTTTGTAATTGAAAAAGAATTTAAAAAAACAATAGAAAATATTTTATTATTTTTCTCAACTTCTTATTTTATGAAGTTAATCGATTTGGCAAATGAAGCGTATTCATATCGCTATCTATTTTCTTGATACTGGTATTTAAAAGTGGGGTTTGTTGGCAAAGAAACGTATTCAAAACGTTAACTCTTTAAAAAGATCTTATTTTATTCAATGTGTAATTTCACAAAGATGTATAGATTTCGAAGGATATTGTTCAATATTTAGTGCTGAAATTTATCATTTAAATTAACTTCATCCAAGATCAACAAGAGGATTTTTGGAAACTGACCTCATATTTCTGAGCCATAATTAATTGATTTAAAAAGCTTATCTGCTTGAGACTCTTTCATCTAACTTTCACAGATAGGAGAGCACATTCTAACAAAAATGTATTAAACACGCGGCATTACTCCTTATTTCCATCCTTGATGAAACCAGGATTTGAACATCATAGATTATGAAGTTCACAATTTTGATTAATGTTCAACATGGGATTTTTAATCTGGAAGAAAAAAGTTGATACTTATTACCCTACACATAATTTAAAAAACACACATGCATTATGCCCACACACACAGGGACGTCTTAAGACTTCTTGAGGCCCACAGCCCTTGCGCAAAAGTTTGCCCTGGGCCCATCTACAAATGGGGCCCCATCTATGATCCTTAAAAGTAGACAGCATATACGTTGTCAAATACTCGTACAAACAATAACACGAAACAAATTTATGTGCATGACTTACAATCGCACAACCGACTGCCACCTTTTGATTGAATGCGTAATGACAGGCCTAGTGTGGTAGGCCCTAGGCCTATACATGGACGAGGTTCATCAGTTGATATATAGTCCGAAATTCCCAGTTTTTAGGAAAATAAAACCGAAAATAACATGTGTCCGTTGAAATTATTAGATTTATGATCTTGTGAAAACTGAGTCGAGAACGAGAAGAGGCCCCCAATGTAGCCGAAGCCCTGGGCCCGGGCCAATTGGCCTATGCTTTAAGACGTCCCTGCACACACATACATATTCATCTATTCAAAAGCTATCCAACCTTGAATTTTCCCTCACAGTACAGATTCTAAAGCGTCACCACTGCGTACAGAGGAAGGTGACAGTTTAATGCGCATGCTTGAATTTTTTCCCTTCTTAGTGTACCAATCGTTTCCTGCAAGTAGTCGAGTGAGGTGCTAACGTATTCGTCGGATTTTATTTCTTTATATAATGATGAGAGAACGACTTCAGCAGAGGTACTACATCAAATTTTGTCACAGTCAACAATTTGTAAGATTCATCAATTGTTTGTAGACCATGTTATGGTAGTCACACACATTAAGGAGGGATTTAACCGATTCAAAAGAGGCCGTGCATGTCGGTAGAGAGTAACCAACGTTCTGGAAGGCCGTAAACAGTTCGAAATAAAGCTGTTGTTGAAAAGGTGGAAAATCTGGCAATGAAAAATCGTTGTTTAACCGTATGCGAGACTGCTGAATACAGATTCTGCACATGCAATTTTTGGGGACCATGCTCAAAACGGCTGTGAAATTTATTTTCAAGCTTTTGTCGGTAGAACAGAAAGAACTCCGTCTTTCAGTTGCACAGGACTTACTGCACATTATCAACGCTGAACCTGGCTCCTTGCAACTTCTGGCTGTTCCCGAAAATGAAAATCTCATGGAAAGGATCCCGTTTTCAGAGTAGATATAAGATAATGCAGAACGCAACGACGGAGTTGAACATCATTCCAAAAGATGCGCAGTTGAAGGAATGCTAGGTAAAATGTGTGAAAGCGAGAAGGGGATTACTTTGAATTTGATTAGGATCTCAATTTCGCAAAGTAACTAAGGTATTTTTTCTGGCCAAAGGTCGAATACTTTTTGAACAGACCTTGTATATATGTGCATTGGATACGCACCGGATATTTCTGAATATAAGTCGAGGGTGCTTTAATCTTCAGAAAGTTATCCAAAATTCAAAACCCGTTTATATAAGCAGAAATGTAGCTTTCAAATTATAATTTCCAAGCATGTAGCCATAAGAGCGAGAATGTTTATTAGGAAGTTAAAAGTGTGAAATGTTCCAATCAAAGCGCTGTAAAGTAACACGCCAATTACGATAACTTTATTTCTGGTAATTCTATCCGAAGCTAACACATTTTTTCCATCCATTTCTTTTATTGTACTCTCATCAGTATTGGTCATAATACTCAAGTGTAACTTATATTTACATATATAAATATATACGTACACACACACACATATACGATGGCGGTTTTTTAAGTAAAGACCGTTTGTTTTTTAAAAATTAACAACAATATTTTGTTTCAGAAATCCTTTATTTTAGGATTATTCATACTTTTGCTTATTTTTCTACATAGTTGCCGAGTTTGTTAATGCACTTGTCATGCCTTAGAACTAAGTTTTTTGAAAATCCTTTTCAAAGAAGTCTGCGCCAGGTCGGACAGCCAAGGTTCACGGCTGCTTTCACTTCTTAACGGCTAAACATGCTGTCAAAAGGTGTTTTGCTCCTCCACGATAACGCAAGGCCTCACACTTCTCGATTGAGTCGGGACGTAATCGAATCTTTTCTTTGGGAGTTTTTGGACCATGCGCCATACAGCCCCGACCGCGCTCCTCTAATGATTTCCCCCTTTTCCGGTACCTCAAACACAGTCTTGGTGGGAAGGGCTTCAATGACAACAAAGAAGTGGAAGCGGTTGTGAACTCTTGGCTGTCCGATCAGGCGGCAAGCTTCTTTGAAAAGGATTTTCAAAATTTAGTTCTAAGGTATGACAAATGCATGAATAAACTCGGCAACTATGTAGAAGAATAGGCAAAAATATGTACACTCCTAAAATAAAGGTTTTTTGAAGCAAAATATTGTTGTTATTTTTTAAAAAACAAGCGGACCTTACTTAAAAAACAGCCCTCGTATATACAAACACACACACACATATATATATAAATATCGCGCTTCCACACCACAGGTCTGGGGCTCAAATCCCGGGCTTGGTAAGGTAGACTTATTCATCCTGGGTGGATAAATGACTAAATTTGTGTTTGGGAACTTAACACTGGGGGTTTCACGTCAGATTGATTACATGAGCAGAGCATCTGCTCATGCACCTCAGTACCCAAGGTCACGAAATATTGAGATGGACACAGTAGGTCTTGGTCCTCATGGGCTGATGCACCACTGAATATATATATATATGAAATTCTGAACAAAAAATTTTTTTTTAGATTATCGTAAAATGAGTTTGTATCTTCATTAAAAGAAAATTACACGATAACAAAAGTAAAATTATACGAAGTAACAAGACTTGAAAATATATCGATATTGAAATGTATTAACGCTGTAATTATGTATACATTTGGCAATCAGAAGAAACCTGTTTTGAAAAGAAGCCCGTCAAGTATACAGAACATTCCACATAGATTGAATGAATGATTTTGTAACTTGCGACTGCTTTCAGTATTTACAACACTCAAATTATCCAGAGGAAAAAGTTACAGCTTTTATCAAAAGAATGAAAAGGTAACACCAATGATTGATATCGGTTGTAGACCTAAAATAGTAGGCTTCCGGCTTGAGATATAGCATGAACTCTTTTAAAAAAAAGACATATAAATCACTTTGTACTCATTGTTTAAAGGCCGTATCACATATTTTAATCTGCTTTGTATAAACATTACCTTCTTTGTGTCTATAAACTTCGTGAAGTTTTATCATTTCTTGGCTCTATCAAAATACATAAAATTGAATTTGTAATGGGTTTTGGGGTTGCTTATTCTAGAAGTAATCTGGAGAGGATGATCTTACTTATGACAGGAGAAACCAAGAACTCTTGTCTCATTTATGCTAAAGGTGGTAAAGTTACGATGGTTTTGTCTGTGGTTTTTTTTATTACGTCTGTTAAAAACTAAGCACTGGACTATTGATATCCTTTCATAAGAAAATTAAAAGTTCTGTTTTTGCATAAACATTTTAAAGATGAAATTATGAGGTCAGTTTATGTAACTCGGTTTTACATTTTGAGTAATTTATATAAATCCAGCAGAGGAAGTTAGGCAACGTGCTTATATATACATCGGAAGTCAAAATTCCGAAAAAGAATTAGGAGCTAAGGCAATTTCTTGTTAATTAAGGTAACTGCCTACGTTTAATACCGTAACTTATAAATGGATGGTATTTTGATATTTGATGCCCGTTGAATTGGAATATACATATAAAATTTTGTTTAAGAATATTATGACAAAAATGATGAAAGAATGGTAATTTTAAAACATTCTTCTTTTGTGAATAATGATTCTATAATAATAATAGTGGCTGCGGTAGCCTAATGGTCAAGATTACGGACTCGTGGCTTTGGCATGTCATGAGTTCGAGTCTAGTGCCGTTGAAGATCTACCGTGCAGAAGGGGCCGATGCGTATCAAATACGTCGAGGCTTAAACGTTCTCTTGTTGGTGTGGTGTGGAAGATAGGAGAGGTGGGAGGTGCCATCTCAGGTGTCGTCTTCGACTCTTGACCATGGTTCAAAATTATGAGATCCGACCCCATGAGCTCGAGCCCAACTTTATAGTGTGACGTAAAAAACTCTCAACTCTCTATAATAATAATATTTTTCCCTTTTACAGCACAGCTAATACTTCTGTGCCAGGCTATTAAAACAGTTATATATGTACCGGGTGGTTATAATTAAAGTTACACTATTCAGAGGCCTGTAGAACCTGTTCTGCTTATCAGATTTTGAAGAAACTTGGAATGTATGCTACATGGACCATGGGGAACAGATTACAACAATAAAAAAGATTAATAAAAATTTTGATCCCCAGGTGGCTTTTATCTAATACTCATTACGCAAATTCGTAAAACTTCTACACAAACTTGCAGTCATAGCCAAAGAATCATCCAGCGTGCATTTGTCATTGATGATTAATGATGACAAATGCACGCTGAATATTCGATAAAAGCCACCTGATGGTCAAAATTTGTACTGATTTTTTTTTATTGATGAAATCTTTACCCCATAGTCCATATAGCATATATTTCAAGTTTCATCAAAATCCGATAAGCAGAGCAGGTTCTACAGGCCTCTGAATAGTGTAACTTTAATTATAACCACCCGGTACATTCAACTACCACTAAAAAAAAATTAATTTAAACGCCTTTTTTCAAAATCGCGGTTCCAAAAGAAGTCAATCACCTTAAATAATTCTACGTAAATTCTAATTCAGGGGTTTTCAACCAATAGTCCAGCGGACTGACAGCGATCCGGATAAAATTTTTACCGGTCCTCGAATATTTTTACTAGTCTGCTAAAAAAAAAAATTCTTGCTAAAAAAATAAGAAGAATAAAATTGTTTATGGTTTTTTTAACGTTAATGCAACAATTATATAGGATCTTCAACCCACAATTTTTTCTTTGAAAGTTGAAAGGGGTTTTTTATTAAAAAAACTACCAATCTAAGAAATTTTTTCAGAAATTTAACCTCTCTGTGGGCTGACAAAGGTTGAGAAACGTTGCTCTACTTGATAAGTAAAATAATGTATTTTAAAAAATCAAAACACACGTTAAAATCACCAAATTCGGTCAATACATATATTTTTTGATTTTTATTTTATTTAATAGAGCTATCTTTTGTTTTTATAAAATATACTTGTTGCACCCCGGAGGTCGCAGGTGTAAGAGGATTCGGGGAAGAAACAGACACACACATGATCATAAAAACAGATACTTTTATTCTAGATCCAACACTTTATGAATGACTCATAACTAGGGATTGCAATATTGGGATACCGAATACCGGTATTTTGAGCCAATTGTAGAATTTTGTTATACCGGTATTCACAAGCTTAAATACCGGTTTTTTGGTATTTATTAGAAATTTTAAAATGGTTTCCACTATACATTTAGAGATTGCCAATCTAACAAAATAGTATACGTTTTTGTTTTCGTCTCCCTAACGGGCGAAATTAGTTAGACTGTGAATATAAAGTTCCATTGTACAATCAAGAGAAGTCATAAAATATGTGAATTATCCAAGGAGGAGGGCCAACACAGCTCAGAGTGGGCACTATTACAGCTCAGAGCGATACGTGCAAGATTCGTAGTCTTATATTCACATATGTGAAAACAAGGTTGTGTAGTTGTGAAAACAGTGCGTAATATTTTGATATTTTTTAAATTGGAGAGTTTGTTATTTACATTGTATTTGTATATCATACTTGTATTTACATATCATCATGATTTTATAAAATGAAAATGAAAAAGAAGAAAAGAGACTAACCCATTCAAATGTGATCACGTTTATAGTAAATTTTTCTTTACAGTTTTTACCCACAAACCTTATCCACATTCAAAAGAATTCGGTACAGTTATCGAAGATGATTATGACACTAATGTCGATAGTGAAAGAATTGTCTCTTGAACAAAAATTAGAATTAGTAACTAAAAAAATTTCAACAAACCAAAATACAATATACAGAAATCAGCTATATCTAAAACCACCCTGTCGAGAAATCGATTTATTTGAAGATGAGAGATTTAGAGGAAATATTTGGAAAAAGTATAACAATACCACCAACTAGCGTAGATGCCGAAAGAGAGTTTTTGACAGCTAGTAATTTTTGCACATAATTACTTTCCAGGCTTAATAACATTACAATTAATACATTATGTTTTTTAAGATCACATTTCAAAAATTTAATAGCATCAAGACAATAAGGATAGTACTTATTTAGCACTTCTTTTTGTGATGTTATAAATAAATAAATAAGATGTTTTTTTACTTGTTTGTGATTCTTAATATACTATTATAATTTAAAAGTTACAAACTAATTTTTTGTGATATTTACACTCTCCAATGAAACTAGAAAATAAAACAAAGAAAAACGCCTGTATTTATTTTTTTCCCTAAAACTTCTACTACCGGTATCCCGGTATTAAGATCTAAGAAATAGCGAATACCGATATTGAACATTTGGTCCGATATTGCAATCCCTACTCATAACTTTATTGCTTACCCTTGGAAGCAATCTTAAATCCTAATTCTTAATCCCCTTACGAGATTATTCAAAATGACTTATCTTGGATCGTATCCTTATCCAAATCCTTCTTGAACCACGAATACTTGGTACTAATCCACTGCTATTTCCTTCCATAACTCCCGGAGGATTCCAAGATGAATATTAATGTCAAGTCACTCGACTTCCTAGTCGCTATTCACTTTCAACTATTGCAAGATTTCACGATTAACCTCCTACACCCCAATGCCAGGGTTTAAATAGCATTTACACTTGCATAACATCATGTCATCTTTAAGGAAAGTGGTTTTTAAACTAAAATCACAGTTAAAGAATAGTTTCCCCAAGAGGATTGGTTTATTGGATTAGTATTAACCCGCCATATACTTTGTTTTGTTTTTACGTTACCTAGAGGACAAGTTACACAATCCATTTTATAAAATTAGAAAAATAGGAAATGGGTCTTTAACCCTTTATTTACCTCGACGGTACTTATAAGTACAACTCACTTTAAAATCACATAGAATAACCATTTATACGAATACTCTGATGATACCTTAGCAGGAATATTCTTTTAAAATCACTCTTCCAAGATATATGGCAACATGGGTTCTATGATGAGTATTTTAGCGGGACAGGCGAATAGTTTTAGTGCTCAAGTAGAGTTTTCAGCTGACATTTTGATCGGATTGCGAAGATTGTCATTATTGCTCTGAAAAAGTAGTTAATGTCAAACGGTGTCTTATTTATTTTGTATGTTAATGAAGACCTTGAAAAACGGTTTGTGATTATTTATTTTAAGTGAACAGTGTATATAATTAATTTTACTGTTGAATAACTTTGTGGTACTTCTAAATACCGACAGCACCCTGGGTGTTAGAACAAGAACTTAGTTTTTTTTCCTTCCGTCCGTGTAGTTTGTTTTTTTTTTCGTTGTGTTGTAGCGTCATTACTACACTGTAATAGAATTATGCATTATTTTTGGCACTTCTTTTCAATTTAGCATATTTGTTTTTATTTTATTGTTTTATTTAAACTTTTTCAAAAAATTTTAAACTTTGAATCTGAGCTTGTTTTTTTTTTTGCCACACTATTAAATGAAATACCTGTTCTTTACTCAAAAATTAACAACATTTTAATTTCTTTGTAAGAAACTGAGATTTAAAAATAATAGGAGATTTTCAAAGTGCTATTATTATGGGTTTTTTCCCCTCCTTTTCTTAGAATGTCTGGAAAAAAGAAGTTCAGTCTTCAAAAGGCTTTGGATTTATTACAGAACCTACCATCAGTAATCAGTGAAGTACTAACAGATGATTTTTCAGATGAAGAGGTCCCAGCAAATAATCTGCTGGAATTTTCATTAGATTCTTAAGATGACGATCAAGAAACTAAAAAAGATTCAAGGTACAGTAGTTCATGTTAAGAAAATACAGCATTTCCTACCGCAGAATGCAATGCTTTAAAAAACATTCAATCGAATCCTCACTCAAAATGCACAATGTGTGAATGAATTTTTGTGCATTAATGAAAAGAAAAACCATTTCTTTGAATACCATCAAATAAAGTTTATATGTAAAAGCTGTTTTTATATATATAAAAAAGTAAATAAATTTTAAACATTTAATTATCTTTAAAAATAAATTTTTTTGTGCTGTAAAATACTAGTGTTCTCTGGTTATTTAGCATTTTTAAGTGTTAAAACTCCGTATAAAAAAGCTTTTCGGTCTTTTTGTATTATGAGAATATTTTAGACCTTTGTGGACTGAGGGTACTTTAAAGTACTAATTTAATTAATTAGCTGTAACGGATTAAATTTCCCAAAGTTGAGTATTTTCTTTATGTATATCCCTTAATTTTCAATGTAGTGATTCAAAAAAAAAATATTGCACGCAAAAAACTGCAGTAAATTAATAATGCGGTAGATAAAGGGTGAATCTACTAGAAGTGGGCATTTAAATTGTTCGAAATCTATCACGGTGAGTCTGATAATTCAAAATATCATGAATGTATTTCTATAAAACTTGAACCTGATATTTATAATATTTTTTAGAGAATATGTCTTATTGTATGAATACTTTTTGAGTCATGGCCTGTTTTTAAAATAATGGTCAAGTAAAGAATGTCACATTTTTTGTAATATTTACTCGATCACTTCTAAAATTTTTAAACTTTAATAAAACATTTAAACTTTAGTTCTTTTTCTAGATAAATGCATCGTATTTCTTCTAGTAATACTATTACTGCGTGTGTGATATATGTTTATTATTTTTTTCTCTAATTGCTTTGAAGTTTTTCAAAAATATTGCTAAAATTTCACTTGTAATTGTGATTTTTGTAAAATTTAGATATTTTTTTAAAAAAATATTGTTAGTTAAATATTAGTATTTATTGGTATTGATCTCCAAAATGCACTTATAATGTTTTAGTACGCTAATTTTTTAAAAAAGTACTCCGAACGCGGCGTGTTTGGATACCTCGAATAATTTAATCCCTTCTTCAATTAAATCTTCTCCGTATACACCAAATTCGCATGAAAATACTACAGAAATTGGCAATATGCCTTTTAAGGAAGAAATACTATTTTAAAATATTGAACTCTTTCAATTGCATCCAAGAGCGCAATTGCAAACTGAGAAAACAATGTTCACTTCAACACGGTACATAATATCGAAAAATGGGAATTTGCTAGCTGGAAGAAGTAGAGCCAACGGAATAAAATTATCCTCTTATAAAGTTAAATAGTTTTGAAGAAGTACAAATTCTATATGATATTATATTAGGAAAATAAAATGCGTCCAAATTTTACATTGGATTCAAAGTGGTACTGTAAAGGTGCAGGACGTGCTGTAAGAATTTTGTTCTCCATGATAATTCTTTATAAATTTTTTAAAAAAAGGAACGTTAAAACTATGAACTATCTACACTGCTTGACAAGTGTTAAGGAACAAGAAATTAATGCAAAATTGCGTCTCAGACAGTGGACTAATAAAAGTAAATTTAAGTTCGGTGGGAGTGTTAGAGGACTCGCTATCTGTATAAAATACAATATATACAAGCTCATAATTCATGCTCCTCGATGTTTGACGAAAATTGTGCTGGATGTTATAAAAGTTTTTTCTCTGAAATAATGTTTGGTTCTTGCAATAATTAAGAGCTAAATGTCAGCAAGACATCGTTTGAGTGACTAAGATCGTGGACCAGCAGTTGGACAACTGGAAGCAGGTAATGTCACCACTGCAGTTGCTACAATGAGTGTATCAAAGAGTATCATCTCAGGATTAAAGAAGGTCGCTGAAGGCTGAAATGCTTTATGATAGCATGTCGGGGATCGTGGTAAGAACACTATACCTTTAGAGGATCACTATGTAGCCCTCGTGGCAAAAAGGAACAGAAATTTCACTCCTGGCCAGATAGCTGCAAATCTTGCAACCACTACCGGTACGCATGCTTCTGCAAGAACCAACTCACGGCGATTAAATCAAGTTGGTTTGTTGGAAGTCTGTTAGTTGCATCCTGCTTAAACAACGCCATCGTCGAGAGAGATTACGCTGGTGTGAGGAACATGTTGGTCGGTATCACCAAAATTGGCCCAGAGTAATATTCTCTGACGAATCTCGTTTCAGTGTAACTGATTCTGGCCATTAATTACTGTGGAGAGAGCGTGGAACACGTTATGCACAGAAATTTATTATTAAACATGATGGGTACGGCCCAGGCGTGTAGGTAGGCATCCTGCACAATTGCAGAACACCGCTTCACATCTTTGAACGATGAAGCGTTACGTCGCAACAGTATTGCAGGGAAATTATTCTGGATCATGTTCGTATTTTTAGGGGTGTTGTAGGTTCAGACTTTCTGTTTATCGACGATAATGCACGCCACAAAGAAGCGTTGAAATATCGGACACACTGCAAAGGTAGAATTTTCTCCGTATGCAATAGTCTGCTTAGTCCCCGACCTAAATCCTTTTTTAATATGCCTGGGGTGCTCTTGGCAGACGTGTTGCACAAAGAACCACCCCTCCCCACATTTTAACCACATAAATTAATTTTTCATGGTGTGTATTTAGTGTTCTAAAATTTTTTTCCTACTAAGCGATCGCTTAGAAATATATATATATATATATTTAAAAATAAGTGAAGAAAATTTGCTTGTGTGTGTCTGACTCCTTTATCGAAAAAAAAGCAAAATCCAGTAATCCTACCTTATTATATAGAATTCAAATAAATACATTTGTTTCGGATGATATTCTTGCGTCAGTATGAAACAAAATAAAATGTCATGGCAACATATTTCAAAATACGATCGAAACTTCAGAAATGCTATATCAAGTAATTGTTTATTCTTAAAAAACTCCCCGAATATAAATTTTCAAAAAATGAAATAAAAACCAAACATAGAGTATTATATGTTTTTAATGCCATCGTTTAAATTTAAATGAGAATATAAAGAAATGAGAATAAAAATAACACGACAGTTTAAAATTCTGTCTTCTACAAAAGCTATTTAATTGTGAAAATAGATACCAGGAGCATTTTTTCTAAACGATTCGTAAGAAAAAATTTAATTTACTAAAATGCGTTATTGATTTCTTTTGTGCAACATGAATGAGGTCAAATGATTGAAATACTAACATAATCTGAGAGAAAATTTACAGAAAAAGGTTTATGGTTAGCTATCTCATTTACAAAACATATTTCACAGAAAAATGTAACTTAATTTTTTTTTATGTTCTACGTAAGTTCCATTAAATTGTAAAAGGCATTTTCAGAATTTAAAAAAAAATTATACTGAGGTTGATAATAATATCCAAAGAAATTAGATGAAAAAGGATGAAAAATTGATAAGGCTAGAAATAAAAACCTAGTTATGAATAATCTTGACTGTATTAAAAAGGCTTTATAGTGTATTTTAAGGGATTTATAAAGAATGATATTTTTAAAAACCCTTAAAACAATTATTAAAAATGTTTTTCATATTAACAAATCTTTCATATTTGGTTTAATTTTTAACATTCATCGTTCTCTATATTTTTTTCATAACTATGGTACAAATTACATAGTATTAAATATTTAATTTTTACAAAAACACTATAAAATAAACTATTTAAATATAAAATTAAATAAGAATGGTAATAAGATAATTGGTACATCTCCATGTCATAACAATATATTTAATTAAATAATATTAACTTATAATAAATTAAAGATAACAGGAGAGTAAAACAATATAAAATAAACTCTTGAAATAAAAAATTAAATAAGAATGTTCTAAATTTTTTTTAAAAATTCCCCTAACGATAAAACTGTGATCAATTTGGTTTCATCGCCATGTCAAAATAATATTTTTAATTAAATAATATTAAGTTATAATAAATTAAAGATAAGAGGGATAGTAACTATTTAATATTCCAATATTGTGGCATGTCATTAAAATTGGGGCTCTATTTATAAATTTATAAGCATGTACATGTGTTAAAATGTGCTCTATTTATAATAAATGAATTCTGTATTAAAAATGGTTGCGATTAAATCAATTATTTGTATAATACTAATTAACATCGTTAAAAATTCGAAGTGTGGGAAAGCAAAAGCATTCGATACCAAAATAATGAAAACTAAAGCTATCTTTTTAAATCATATTATGAGTGAGTACACTAAAAGGAAGTTAGAACAAGAATGATTTGACTAACTCGATTTACGAAAGATTTTAATTAAAAGTCTGAAAGGTGTTAGAATTAATTAAATGAAAATGCGTTATTTGGGGCAAGGTTCCGAAGATGCCAACAACGTGCCAGTCGGAAACGAAATGTGGTCGAATTCTGAGAACTTTGAAAGTGTGACAAAATTATTTACTTGGAAATATCTCTGGAACAGTTAATTAACCTGGGGTACTTAATTTTAATTCTGACTTTTCAAAACCGTGCTGCATATATTTCTGAAACACATATTTTTAAGTAAATATAATTGTATCTGAAAAGATTCTAGTTTAAATTTCTAAAGTATTTTCCGGTTATATTTGTTTTAAAATAAATATACATTTTTAACTCAATTATATTATTAATTTCAATTTAACAACCAGAATATATAAAGCGAAAGCAGTTGTTGTTTCTTATCCCAGATGGTGTTAGCTCACACAGCTACACCATTCTCCATAAAAAACCAAAAAAATCTCCGAAAAATCCAGAAATAAAATAGAATTTCCTAAAAACCTCGTCAAAAGCAAAACTCAAACAATTAAGAATATAACTGGGGGAGGCCTGATTAGCCTCGCACCTGTGGCACCCTGGAAAGACTTTCTGGCCCTGAAAAGTAAGACATTTGATGTGGCCATTAGAAAAGCGCGATAGAGCTGTCTGCTGGTCCCTCGGAATATTAAGTTGGTGACACCCCAACGAGGTTTTTCCCCAAAATACGAAGGATGAGATGGGGGTAATCTCTAAAGTGAATTTAATTCTAACCTTTTAATAGATGAGAGTTCAGTAAAAGTTAGACAAGTGTCACCAGCAAGATGTTAGCAGTGGCAGACTCGGCCAAACTATCGTCTATCTAGTTACCTTTCAATCCAATGCTGAAGGGGACCCATTGAAAGTATATAGAGAACTAATGAAACTAAATGAATTTCTTTTTTTTTTTATCAATCTCAATCCCAGAAGTATTTTAACCTAACATTACTGGAAAAATGACCATGTGAAAGGATTAAAATTTTACAAAGAAAGATTTCTAATGATACAAAATATCTTTACTGTAAAAATATCTTAACGTCAAATAGTAACAAAACAATCCCTTGATAGTGGACACATTTCACAAAACGTGGCTTCTCCAATATAAATGTGCCGTAAGTAGGTATGTACGTATCAAAAAGCAACTGATATTTAAATCAGTATGCGAGTCAAACAGTCATTGAAATTTAAACTTTACCGACAAATAAAAACAATTATATCAAGTTTATTACGCACATTATACATATTTCCTAAATTTAGTTACAGTTTAATAATATTGATTATTTGTGTATTGTCCTTTGTTTATTAATTAATTCTATATAACAAATTCTTCAGATATCGAAAAATAAATAAGTAATATTATGTTTCAAATGTGTTAATTTGGTACTTAGTAATTGGTAAATTATGCGAAATTTTTTACTGTAATGCAGTGCACAGCATGTTTTTCCAATTAGCAGCTTCCAGTATTACTGTTTCTTTTTGGAGTATTAATTTAAGCAGATAAAAATGTTGCTGTTTTTTCTGCTAAAGCTTTAAGTTTAAGGGCCTCCCCTAATATTTAATTTGCAGATTATTTAGGTAACCTAAAGATTAATTCTCTAAAAATTAAAAAAAAATAATTTTCCTTACTTTAACGTTAACACATACGGATATACACTGAAGAGCCAAAAAAAAAAAACCAACTGGTACACCTGCCTAATATCGTGTAGGGCCTCCAAGAGCACTCAGAAGTGCCGCAACACGACGTGGCATGGATTTGATTTATGTCTGAAGTTGTGCTGGAAGTAATTGACACCATGAATCCTGCAGGACTGCCCATAAATCAGTAGGAATAAGAAGGGGGGGGGGAGATCTCTTCTGAACAGCACGTTGCAAGGCATCCCAGATATATTCAATAATACTCATGTCTGGGGATTTTGATGGCCAGCGGAAGTATTTAAATTCAGAAGAGTGCTCTTGGGGCCACTCTGTAGCAATTCTGGATGTGTGGGGTGTCGCATTGTCCTGCTGAAATTCCCCGTCGGAATGTACAATGGACATGAATGGGTGCAGGTGATCAGACAGGATGATTATGTACCTGTCACCTTCAGAGTCGTATCTAGACGTATCAGGGGTCCCATATCATGCCAAATGCACACTCCACACATCATCACAGAGCATCCACCAGCTTGAACAATCCCCTGTTGACATGTAGAGTCCATGGATTCATGAGGTTGTCTCCGTACTCGTACACGGCCATCAGCTCAATTCAATTGGAAACGAGACTCGTCAGACCAGGTAACGTGTTTCCAGTCATCAACAGTCCAAAATTGGTGTTCACAGGCCCAGGCGAGGCGTAAAGCTTTGTGTCGTGCAGTCAACAAGGGTACACGAGTGGGCCTTCGGCTCCGAAAGCCCATATAGATGATGTTTCGTTGAATGGTTCGCATGGTGACACTTGTTGGTAGCTCAGCATTAAAATCTGCAGCAATTTGCGGAAGGGTTGCACGTCTGTCACACTTAATGATTCTCGTCAGTTGGCGTTGATCCCGTTCTTGTATGATCTTTTTCCAGCCGCAGAGATGTCGTAGATTTGATGTTTTACCGGATTCTCGATATTCATGGTACACTCGTGAAAAGGTCGTACGTGAAAATCCAAATTTCATCACTACCTCGAAGTTGCTATGTCCCATCTC
This sequence comes from Trichonephila clavata, assembly GCA_019973975.1. NCBI lineage: Eukaryota > Metazoa > Arthropoda > Arachnida > Araneae > Nephilidae > Trichonephila > Trichonephila clavata. Next base: position 34,998 of record BMAO01010995.1, read on the forward strand.
TCGCGCGTCGACTACAACACCACGTTCAAACTCACTTAAATCTTGATAACCTGCCATTGTAGCAGCTGTAACATATCTAACAATTGCACCAGGCACTCGTTGTCTTATATAGGCTTTGCCGCCGACGGCAGAGCAGTACTCTGATTGGTTACATATCTCTTTATTTGCACATGTATGCCTGTACCAGTTTTTTTTGGCTCTTCAGTGTATATACATACAATCAATCTCCTCTGCAACGTGCACTGGAAAATTTAAGGAACACTTTTTAACTGAATTTTTTTATATGTCATGCATAAATGGAAAATTCCGCTTTGTATATGACAGAACTATTACTTAGTTTTGCTTTTATTCATAAAAAATGTATTTTCTCTTAACAATTCAATCATAGCATAAAAGTGATAATTAATTTTTTTTTTTGCATGATTCAAAGTGAAAACAATTACATAAAGAAATTCACAAGGAAGTTTATCAGAATTTTATCGTAAACTTTTGTAAGTTAGTAATAGACTAGAACAGGTTTTATTTTAAAATAATTTACTTCATGTTAGAAATTTTTAGTATACTTTGGGACAAAAAACTTAATAAATGATTCATTGCATAAAATATTATGCGTTAACGTGCAACAGGACTATGAAAGAGTATATCATTACTTTACTTATTAAATATATTTCTATTTATTGCAATGATTGTATATAAATTTCTTTGACTATATAAAAGAATCGACAACATCTTAATCAAAGAAGCAATATTTACTTTTAAATAAATTCAAAATTTACATAATATTTCGTTAACGAGTGTTGATTAAAATTCTAAGTATTTTTTCTCTTGAAGCTATATCATGATGAAAAGATTTTTTTAAACTTTGGGAAGGTATTAAAACACATTAAAAACGATTAGCTTATTATACTTTTTATGCATTAACTAATTTGTGTTCCTTACGAAGTGCCTCATAAATATTCTACAGAATATTCTTTACTTATAAAATTAACAACGTAAAAATAAAACGTTAAAAACATTTTGTATGTGGATGTGTATAAACGTAAATAGTTTAAAAATAAAAAAAAGGTTTTTTTATTTGTGAGAATAGTTTAAATAAACAAGTCTATTAATATTTGTATTTCTTGCTTTTGATGAAAACTAAAAAAATTTGACAAATTTATTCATTTTTATTTTGCATTATGTTTGCTCCAGTTCAAGTTTCACATTTTGATGTTTTTACTTTTTAATAAAAATTCTTATCATAATTTAGTATTTTCATTATCATAACACATTTCTTTATTATTTTTAGAATTTAATTTTTCTTCTTGCGAAGTTTGCTCTATAGAAAAACGCTGTGTGGGGGAAAAAACCTTTTTAGGAAGTTTATGAAGAAAAAAAATTAAATCTGAGCTTTTAAGAAAGTTTTATACCATTTCAATGTTGTGAAGCAATTAAAGTCAACGAAAAAGCCAGCTGAAAACTTCTCGAAAAAAGTACTTTTTTTTTATTTCTTTCATCATTCCAGTTTCAGGGGATATTTATCAAATTCAACTAACTGTAACCCCAGACTTTCACCCAAACTAAGAAATGAAAGAAAATTTCGCTGGGACATATATTCAATTCTAGGACATTCCTAAGCACATGTTTGCACCTATTCTTCATTTTCAGAAGGATTTCTAGGATAAATAACCTACTTAGAACGTTGCCAAAAATTTTCTTTTAATGCATTTTCCTTTCTCCCTCCAAAATTCTATATCTAGTTCTTTTCCAAAAGGTTATTATTTTCATTTCGCTATAAATCTTCATTTAGATGCACGTTCGTAGGGTATAATAAAACCTCCCTAGGGGGAGTACTGCGAGTATATCATCAATAATATTTGAGTCCTTTTGCATATTCCCGAGAGACTGAAAGAAATGACTGCAAAAACGGAATATGGAACACTGACCTCTTATATTGATAAAGTGGAAACTACACAACGGTTGCTATAGTAACAGGGAAGCTCAAACCCTTATTAGCTTACAAAATGTCGAAGTGAACTGAGAAGAGTGGGTACAAGGATCTCAATAAAAAAGTATACACAGAATAATCCAATTTTCTGGGCACTTTATTAGGTTTTTTGTTGATAAAAAGGAAACATTTTTTTTATTCACTTTTATATCGGATTTTAAGTTTTATTGGATAATAAAAATGGTTCTTTCGATACCGCTTTCACTTTATGCGGAAAGTTTGTGTTTTATATTTAGTTGGTTTCAAAGAACAATGTTTCGTTTATGTGAATATTTTTATTTACTTTAAAATGTTTGTCTGCCTTAAGAAAATAAAGATTTAAAAGCTTTTCATGACTTTTTATTACAGAGCATATTTAACCTTCTCCATTATTTGCAAAAATAATTGCATAAATGTTAAAATTGCGTAAAATAAATATTAATAGGAGATGCATCAAAATATTTCTTTTAAGTAACAGAAAATACATATTAAATAAAAAAATCGCACCAATTTGTTCAAATGAACAATTTCTAGTGATCACTGTAACTGATTTGTTATGCTGTTGTTGTTGTTGTCTTGTCCAAGCAACGCTGAAAAATCAAATGGCGCGAGAAATCGAAGGCGTCCAAAACGACCCTTGCTATGTCGACAACCTTTGGTGGATAAAGCAGTTGATGGCCCATGGGATTTAGGTCTATGTTGTGGAGTTTAGCCAATATTTAAGGACAATTAAAAATATGATTAAGAGAAAGTTGAATGTGAGGACAATGAGGACAAGAATTGTAACCTCTTTGGCCATCAGGAGATATTTTCATCCCTTTAAAATATCTTGTATATAGTCTGACTATGATGATTGAAATTACGCGATTACAGTTAATATCTGGAAGGAAGTGCTTTTTAACTGCATAGGAGGTTAGTTTACGTTTGGTTATTGCATCAGCATCAGAAAGTGCAAGGCTATTGGAAAATTGAGGGGAATCCTTGTCCTCCTTAGCAAGGTTACCAGCCTGCTCAATGCCAAAGATGTCTACATGGACCGGTATCCATTGTAAAGTGCAAGTTCTTTGGGCAGCAACTAATCTGTTCATAAGGGCAATTGTATCGTGGGTCATTTGAGAGTTGCCCTTTTAGCATCGCCCGGAGTGCATATCTAGAGTCTGAGAATAGTATTGATCGGTCATGGTCACGAGAAGTGACCGATATTGTTTCTATAAAGTCATGGATTCGAGTTCTGGTTTTTCTAAAGAAGGGCTGATACATGTTAAATCTGCCACAGCGCAAATCTTAAAATTGGAGTGCTATGGAAGTCTGAAGAATGAGATGCAACCTCAGGTGTCGTTCTAGTCGCTTGATCATAGTTCAAAATTACGAAGTTCATAGCCAACAATTATCGTCACTTTAATAAACGTCAAACGTACAATTTTTACTTTTAATCAATCGATATTTTCTAGGGCAGCGATGAATATTATTCTTTAGGATAGACCAAAAGAAAAAATTTGGGGGTGGACAATGTAAATAATTATAAACAACAAATAAGTATAATTTAAATTTTAAAAAATAATATATTTGAAAATTATTTAATATTGCAATGCGTTGAAGGAGGTTTCTTGCTTTACTTTTTACTTAAATATAAAAGTGTATAAGCATATTTTAATAATTTACTGCATGTACATTAAGACGGGTTCCTTTTTTTGAATATGCAAAAGTTTTTGAATTAATTAATACATGAATTCGCACAAATATATTTTGCAACATACTATTGAATGTAGAACAATGGTTATCTACCTAATCTCTAAAGACCATTAATAGACGTTCCAGATTTTCTGCTGGGCAGTAGGAGCTCTATTCGATACTGAAACCATTTTCTTTATTAAAATTTAATTGCCTTGTTAAATGTTGAAATGGAAATTATATAAAGATTATTTGAAAAATTCCCATCGTATTGTTAGAAACATATAAATAATTTATATATTTTACTATGAGTCACAGATTCAAAACGTAAGATAATAGAATCCGACTACAAGTTTCAGGGTAAAAACGTCATAATTATGAAGTTTCGGCCTTACGAAGGGTATAAAAGCGGAGCTACCAATCAGATTGTGTTGACAAGTTGTGTAATATTAGCTAATATAACACTCAAATTTAGTTGTAGGTTCTTTGTTTTCAAAATGATTTCCTTTACTTGTCTAGGCAAATAGAGTTCCAAGAATTTTGTGACCGATTTTTTATTTAGACATGATAAGGCCACACAACACACGCCCACAAAAATATTTATAACTAATTTTGATACATTAAAGCTTAGCATTTCTTTTCAGACGCATATTAGTTCCAGTTAAACGTTCATTAACATTTTTCCATGCTTTTCTGGTAAAGTTCTCTCTTTTTTATTCAGATGGTAGCGCAACCTATACAGTTTTATAAGTAAGGCGATCCTTATAGTTACGTAAGTGAAATTAAATGGCGCTCTCCCCAATTAGTATTAAATGCCAGTAGTCATCAATTTTTTAATGGTCAGTATGGAGTTAGATCTGTGAGAATCTGCAAGTACCAACAGCTACAAAAAATAGTGCAGAATAATGTAAGCCCACCCACAAATACCGGGTGTTTCAAAAGTCGCGCATATCCACATGGTCCTTGTTGCTCAAAAACCAAAATTTTGTCATTTCTGTCTCTAGGGGGCAGCAGGGGCCTCATCATAAGAAGTTTTGAACGTATCTCGGATCAGTTTCAAAATACTTGTCAGTTGAGCACAACGGGAGGTGTAAGATGTTTTCCCAAGAGCAAAAACTAACTATCGTGGAATTTTATTTCACTACAAAATATCATTACTGTGTGATAAATGCATTTCAGCAGAAATATCCAGGTGAAACTGACCAAATGCATCAGAGGTAACACGTTTAGTGCAACGGTTTTCGTGACACAGTATCGGTTACAGACAGGAAGTGGTCGTGTAGAGTGTCCATAGTGAAAACGAAAGTGGCAGATGTGGAGACCGTTTTACAAATATGTCCAATGAAAAGTGGTCGAATTCTCTCTGTGCAGCTGGGAATGTCACATTCATCAGCATGGAGAAGAGCACGTGAATTAAACTTTTGACTGTTCAAAATGCACGCTGTCCATGAAATGAAGCCTCCTGATTTTGATAAAGTTTGCATTTCTGAAGATAGTTTCGTTCTTTCTTAGACACATAAGGCATCCGTAAACCAGATAACATTTTTTTACAGATGAGGCGTGTTTCCATTTGCATGGGTGCATGAACAGCCAAAACAGCCGATATTAGTCAGCAACAAATCCACTCATTATACATGAACGGCTCTTACGTGATGAAAAACTTGGTGTGTGATGCTCTATTTCGCACCGTCGAATTGTGGGTCCACTTTTCTTCGGTAGCACTGTCGATTAGACCGTCTACATAAACATCATTACGGAATTCATATCCTTGCTGAACAGCTATGAACGGTACGTTTGGTTACAGCAAGGCAGCGCAACGTGTCACACATCACGGGAAAGTATGGAAATTTTAACTGAATTTTTCAATGATCATGTCATTTCCAAAGGACTTTGGCCACCACGTTCACCGGATTTTTCCCTTGGGGATATCTGAAAAATGTCACCTTCATGAATAATCCCTAAGCGCTTGATGAAATTAAGAGTAACATCTTTCATGCAATATCGGACATTAATTCTCACACACTTCGTAAAGCATCGACTAATCTGGTAAAAAGAGTTCGATTGTGTGTCCAGGACATCAATTTGAACATTTACTGTGATTATTTGACCTTGTCTGACACCTGACGATAAAGATAATTGTTCAACCCCTTTGTTTGTTCATTATGCTGTTTGTAAATATAATTCATCTGTCTTTATAACTAAACCACAAAGGTTGATGTGCTCGACTTTTGAACCACCCGGTAAAATACTCTCGTGGATATTTACCAGAGTATATGAAGATAGGGTTCACAGAATCTGTTGATAGTTTTAAAAAAATTGTATCCAGTGTGTTTAATATGCTATAAAACATTATCCAATGAGACGAAGTAACCAAGTCGATTACCAAGAATCCGTTTCTACAAAACAACAAAATAATTAGGACATGCTTATTGAATTTGAATTTTAAGAGGATATTTTTTCAAAATTTCAAAAATTGTTCAGTAATTGCTGCATTATTTAAGAAACAACATGCAATGAAAGAAAATGGATTAATTGCCGCTTATCGCATTTCACAATTCGTTGCAAAAAGTGGTAAAAAAATATAATACTGGAGAAATTGTAACAAAATATTCATTGTAAAAAGATCTATTTCAGCAATAAAGCATAAGGACAAATCTCAAATTTTAAAATCTTTGCCCTTAAGCATTATCACAGTGAAGCTACTAAATGAACAAATGGTTCATGATGCGAAACACATAACTTAAAAGTTTTCTCCAAAACTCCTAATGTCCAAGCAATGGAACGTGTCTATGTAATATATCGCAAGAAATGCTGTTCGCGATAAATCTCATAATAAATACAAGACAACAAAATATGATTATACATATTTAATTCTGTAAAATAATACTTTTTAAAAAATATTTCTTTGAACAACATTGTTGTATTCGTTACTGATGGAGCCCATCAGAGTGAATACATTGAACACACACAAACACCCCAAAGGAAAACGTCTTCATTTTTTTCCCAGCTCAACACCTTGTCGGGAACTTGTGGGGTTCTCTTGGAATATTGTGTCATTGTGGACTGTTCCACTTGATAACTTGGGGCAAGGGGGGGGGGAGGTTGCGACAAGGGATAAATCAGACCCTACAATATAATAGTGTCATACAAATTTTTGAAAATAAACTAAGACCAATATGTGACAACAATGAAAAATGGTAAGGAATGATTTATTTTATTTGACAGATAATTTGAAAATATTTATAAGTCAATTTATAGCTTTTCAATGAACTAATAAAATTCTTATATGTTATGAAAGTATTGTGGCAAGACTTCCTGACAAACTTGAACTATTTCTTTATAATCTATTGAAGAAACAATTTCAACAGTTTCCAGAATATTATCGGGGAAAAGATGATGCAACTTCAAAGGATATTGGCAGATTCAGTAGCCACCTAATCGAATCTAAATTGGATACGGAAAAACGATTTGAAGATATTTTGAAATAGAAGATGTATTACTCGATGAAAAATACTTTTACTCCAAATATTGAAGAGGCTGGAAAAAATTGTCAAGAAGAACTTTAAAAAATCAGATACGACGAAGAAAGTAAAGAGAAATTCGATAGTGGTGGATATGACAACCTATGACAGAATAAAAAGAAGTCCGTCTTATAACAAAATATATGGAAAATGATATTCAGTTTATGGAAATCTTTTTCTGTCTCATATTTTATGGAATCAGGTTATAGTGCTATTATATCAGATTATGACGAAAGAAAGAAACTGTCTGAATATTTCAGGAAGAGGAGACTTTCGTTTGTTTCTTGCAAAAATTGAGAGCCAGAAATATTTTGTTTTGCAGCATCAGCCCCAAGACTCTAATAATTAGCTTAAATAACTTATCAGATTTCATGCTTCTATGTATGCAATATTTATAAATAAAAGGTAGATTTAACTACACTAAACTATTTCATAAAGATTTATTCTGCCAAACTTAGTGAAAGTCTGACATAAAGTATTTAGTAAGTAATTATTTATATATATTTAATCTATGTTTTATAGCTTCTTATAACTCTGCTTTATATATTTTATAAAATAAAGTTACTTTCCTAGTTAATAAATTACCATTACTGTGGAACCAGTAGGCGGTTAGTAAATTTTATTCGTAGCGGTACAAATGTGGGTGGTAGATATAAAAAGATTGACTACCCTTGCTGTAGAACTCGAAGTTTTAATAACATCTGAGTTGATTTCTCACTCTTCTAAGTTCTCCTCCCCCACATGAGGTATCATTAATTTGCTTCAGCTAAAATTATTTATAAGAAAATCTTAAAGACAAAATACAGACTAAAGAAGTTCTCGTTAATTAGATATGTTCATACAGAAGGTCAAAGTTAGCGAAAATTTTTTCTGAAAAAATAATGTATTATTAAAAAAGTATCTGAAGTATAGATCCTTTTAATTATTTTGAAATTAAAATTTTCTTTGAAAACTCGTACATAATTTACAATTCTTATTCCCTGTGACCCGGCTCGATGTGTGGGAGTATCTAAATGATCAGAAGACATGATGAACTTTAATTATTTATTTATCTCCATATTCAACACAGACACAAATAACACTTTAATTAAGATAAATTTGATCAATTAGAGGACGAAGGTGAGACAAGATAGTGTGGGGAGGATATATACGATCATGCAATCTATCCTTACGATAACTTATACAAAGCTTGTTTTACTTTAGGAGAGTGCTAATAATTTAACTATCTAACTTCTAATTGAAATAAGATCACACTACCTGAACTCTTGCAATCCTTTAATCTTTTAGACGTGGCCTTAAACACTTCTCCAATAGTGGAACTAAGCACTTTACGAATTTCCAACTTCTCGCGTCGTACACTGTTTACGTATAAGTACTACTGCCTGTTTGCTAGCTTCTCATCAGTTCACTTCACATCCAAGCTATCCTCATTTCACTTACCTTCAATTCTCACTTCACTAACTTTTAAAACTTGTGAATACAGAATATATATATTAAACTTAATTTGCATAATCACGCTTTCTTTCCTCTGAGAAAGTTGGTTGAACAAATGATGCCCAAAAGGAATCCCCAAGGGGACCGTATAGATTCATCACAAAAGTTTTAACTTTTTAGTCTCATAATTAAGAAAGCAAATAAATCCATTCCAAAATGAAATAAATCAAATTTCAAAGGCTTACTTCTAAAACTCCTAAGAAAACAAAATCTTCTCTATAAATAGCTATATAAAAGGGGAGTATAAAAACAAGAGCCTAAATAAACTTTCAAAGGAACCTATTTCAAGAATACGAAAATCTTATTAATTAAAAAAGATATATTGATACAAAAACTATATAAATATAACAACAGGTACTAACGTTAAAAATATTTTCTGTGATGGTTAATGCAGTTAAAAGACATCCCAATTCTTTGAACTTTATGAGAATAAATATCGTATTAAGCTGAATGAAAGTATTAAATCTATGATAACATCTTAAATAAACAACACGAGAGAAATTTTGAGCCACATCAGGAGAAAAGCTAATCTTTAAGTATGTTATACAAGAAAAGTATTATCTGAAAGTGAAGGTTTCTTCAAACTCTAAGAATGAAAGAAATTTTATAATGACTACAGCACTTTTCAAACTTTCAATATTTGCGACCTAAATTCCAATCATAATTTTCATTGCATCCCGCTCCTCCACACAATAACAATTTATTGAATTAATAATAAGTCTTTGTAATAATAAAAATTTTCAGTAATAATAACAAGTGGCGTAACGGAGAACATTTGGGCTCCCTGCAAAGTCAGGTTTTGTGCCCCCTAGAACCCTGCCCACCCTCACGATGCTGGTGTACGTTACGCCACTGATAACTTTGGCGTTAAAGCTGCAATGCGACTTTAATTATAAGCCATACTAATTATCAAGATAATTTTATGACATGCCCACGGGTCACTGGTAATTATTAAACTTGTTCTTAACTTAGTTTTGTTAAATTAATTATCAAATACTTTGCGCAGTACTGATACATTTATAAGTGTATCAGTACTGCGGTGCACATCAGTGCAAATGTGTAATTTTTTATGGCAGAATGTATTTTGTTTTGCTTCCTTTCAGCAAATTAATAATTTTTAAAATAATCATTTGTTTTCGACTTTTCGATATACTCCCCCCCCCATGTATAGTTATCATGTTCCCCTCCCCCCAGACGGTGCGTCCCACATTTTGAGAAATGCTGGACTACTGTCAAAAAACTTTCAAGTAAAACATTATTTTCATTTGAAATTTTAAAATGAAAAATAAAGAATAAAGCATGTATGAAACATATTGTGAGTTTCGTGAAGAATAGTTACTAGTAACATCAATGTGTTTCTAATTTTAAAATAATTTTGATTGAAGCCTTTTTGTGGATTAAACTCAAGGATGTCAATATACGATTCCTACTATGTGGCAGAAGAGTTTAAAAAGATTGTTTTCAAGAGCAGGTTTTGGGGGCACTTCCGTTTTCCAAATAATTTATCTTCTGTTCTAGAACATACTCAGAGTTATATAAAGAAATTTTACGGTATTTAATTTTCTTTTTTCTCATTTAAGTTTCCCAACAAGTATTTTCTATACATCTGATCAATTCTTAGATAAATTCGTTATAAGAATTCAGACGGATATTTAAATATGCACTGAAATAAAAGTAATTTCTTCTTGCTTTTTGAAATATTTAAAAAAAATTAAGGAAAAAAATCTAACTGAGCTGAAAACGTTTTCTCTTTATTTTGTTTCTTAAATATGGAATGCTTAAGGCAAAAAAAAAAAAAGAAAGAAAGAAACGAACCTTACAGTAGTCGCATATGATGTGCAACATCTGATATGTTATCGTGGTAAATAAGCAACAGTAACTTAAATCCTGAAAAAAATTTAATTGGCTATGATTGGAAATAATTTTTTATCGAATAATTTTATCTTTAATGCAAATTTTATTTAATTAACACAAGGAGTAATGCAATTTTTTATCAAAAAAAATTCTTCTTCTTCAATTTGGGGAAGAGTGGAGACTTGTGTGATAACTATGGTGTAGTAGCTAGCTGAGGGCCTTGTCAGATAGGTCACATGGATGGGTCGTGAATATTCCAAGTGTAAAGTCAAAAAAACCTCAGAGTTATTGCGATTTTAAAAAGTTAAAATAGTTAAATAATATAGTAGTGGGGCATCGTATCGTATATCTCGTGATATCACGTAATATTATCGAATCTCCAAATATCAAGACCCTAGCTCAATTCCAAAGGGGGAGCAAAATTTTTACCCAACCCCGTAGAAATAACACGAGATATTTTAGTACTGGAGCTCCCCTAGACCTACCAAAAGAGGGCTAAGTGGATAAATGGATGGGTCTCGCCTAGGGGAATCTGTGATTCAAATCTCAAAGCAGAGATTCAAATAAATTTCAAGATATTACAAATTCAAAAAAGTTTAATAAGTTTTAAAAAGTTTAAAACGTTGAAGTAAAATACAAGGAATAACCCTATGAGCAAGAAATTTGGTGAGAATATATAAAGGAGGCCAAGAGACCGAATGAGCTAGGACCGAGTGGATTGAGAGGCTCAGGTGTCGATCTTTTGGCAAAATGCTGTCAAGGGGGGGGCACCTAGGGGTATCGAGTCCTTGTACTTCCCAACCAAACAGGTAGTGTTATCGATCCCCCTAATATCAACCACATATCATCCAACAAATGGCACCATAGGACTAGCATAGGGATTGCTATTTTAGTGTGTTAGCCCTCCCCTGCCCAAAACAGGTCATCATTAGTAAAAAAAAACAAAAAAAGGGGGGGGGACAGGCCAAAGTCGATCGACACCACCGCACGCGCTCATTGGTCAAATGAAATAGCGTGCGCTTCCCCGGTTTCCTGTAACGCATTTCCGTTCCTTTTAACGAAATCACTACCACAAATATCCAGTAACCGAGAGGAAAGATGTTACACATAAAAAAAAACAATTCAGTTTCATATTATTACAAAAAGCTACATTTAGAACACATTTACATTTAAAAAAGAAAGCTGCTGACCTCGCTGATTTTCAGGCAGCAAATTTCAAGAATAAAATTTTGATCTGGACGCTTCTGGGAGAACTACACTTGATGTCGCCTTTGACTAACAGGGCGGAAAAGGAATTTCCATTGAGAGTAGTTATTAAATGCTTTACTCCTATCATTATTAGTTGCGATTTGCGAAATAGTAGGACACCATACGAATCCTTTCAAGGAAACTAATTCTTTCTACTGTTGAAGGACTTTCTGAACGATATTTTTTAAAAAAGGTTGTTTCTTTAGCTATTAATTCAATAGATGCACATCCCCTGCTATATTAAGAACCTTTTGAAATCGTTGACGTCATTGTCAGTCTGCTTTTGATGTGGTAGGTGTTTATGACGCATACATAACTTCTTGTGATTTACACAAATAACTGTCTTACTTTTACTGTCCTAGAGGCTTATTCAACCAATAGTACTGTGTTGTGCTGCCCTCTTGTGTTTGCTTTACAAGTCACTGTTAAAGCTGGTTTGTTGATCTCGGCTTGGACAAATGACTCATACTAATGACCTGCCTTTCCACAGACATAAGCTTTACGGTGTTTTTAACAACTAGGCTATAAAAAAGGGGGAGAGGGGAAGAAAATCACCACACATCCTTTCAAGAAAATCATTCTTTCACCATACATTATACTCTGAATCTTTTATATTACATTACCATTATATCATTTTCGCAGTAAAAATTAAAAGCTTTTCAAAAGTCGACCCTAACATATAGTGTTATGAACTATTGGATTTGGGGCCGTGGGTAGCCTAGTGGTTAGAGTATCGGACTCCAGACCTGAGGGCCTGGGTTCGATGCACGATGCCACTAAATACCCCTGAGTATAGACGTGCTCGTTAAATCAGTGGGTCCGAAAGTCTTGTGGCGGTCGCAGCAGAAACCACGAGTGCAGGGGGCTGGAGAATATTTCCCTCACCTTCAGTTCCAAGCCAAAATTGTGGAGGTGGAGATAGGTGGTGTCGCCATCTATCATTAAGAAGTTCAACCTGTGTGTTTCACAGGCAATGACAACTTTCATTCCTTCCCTGCGGGAAGGACACTACAACAACAACTATTGGATCAAGTTGCATTACAAATATTCATCCAAAATCTCGTGTTTTAATACAATTTTTTAAATTGACTTTAAATTTAATTAACTTTCTTGAAACATATTTAAGCCCGAATTCTTAGTACTCTGGTGACAGAGTCAAAAGTACGAGAATTAATTTTACTAAAAATCATCGAGGGAAATAAGGGGGCTTAGTTAATTTTAAAATTTGAATATGAAAAGGTATCATGAGTACTGAGTGAAATGTGTATCGTGTTAGAGTGTGTAGCTGTTACTTCAGAACAATTACAACCCATTACCAACACAACTACAATACAGTTATTAATTTAACAAATACACGAATAATTTTCAGATACAAACGTTCACAAAACAATATCAAATTACTTGTCTTGATTTTTGTACAGTTTTTATGAATAGTTTTCGTATAAATATGATGGAAATTTTAATAAAATACAAAAATAACAACCAAATTTTCATACAAAACAAAGTAGAGTTTCATTCAAGATATAAATTGAGCTATTAAGGTAGCCATTAAGTTTAGGCGTCAATCGAACGTTTTTTGGTTCATCAGTGAACCGGATAAGATAATGTTATCACTGTCATATATCAAACTGAGCCCCATGAAAAATTCCATTAATACCAAGGAAAAAAAGATAACAGTTGTCCGTTAGTACTCGGTTTTATAGGTGCAGTAAGATTGTAGAAAATGTCAGAGTTTCCAATCATTCATTCTTATATTTCAGAGGAAAAAATTATAGATACATTCTACATTTATAAATACAAATGTAATTATTAATATAAAATAATTTATTTCCTACTAGGAATATTTAAACAAAAGAAAAAATTAAGGATAAAATCCACTCCCCCCCCCCAACATCTTTTAAGGTTAATTAAAAAAAAATGGTGCGTGGAATGCCACGCGATAGAAGTGAAACTTCTTGGTACAGTCGCTTCTCCAGGAGCAATACGAAAATATTTCTCTTCATTCCATAGCAACGTCTGTTGCTGGGCTGTATAAGACTCTCTTCAAAAGTTATATTTTCAATGATTTCATCTTGAAGAACTTGAGACGCACTCTGTTTGAAATTGAAGAAACTATCATCGATTGTAACATCATACATTCTGTACAGTGGAGTAACTACTAAATATTGCAACCATGTTTTGATGTTTCTTTTAGTAACCAAACCCATCAGATAACTAGTTCTGTGAATGTTCCTCCGTTTGATGTGAACATTGACACAGTAATCATCATCAACATTCCGTGGCAGTCGATTGACCATTGTATTGACGGATACTGGAACATTAATTATTTGCCCTAATGTTCCAAACTGGCCGTGTACATGTCTCAATCGCCTAATTTGCATGAAAGGTATTCGTGGAGAAATGAGTCTTTCTGATACCATATCCAAAGTAGAAAGATGTGGTGGAATTTCTGGGTATACAAAACCATTATATTTTGATAAATTTGGTATACTTTTCCTATTTAAACTTTGTCGGCAACTGTAGCACGCTTTAACGTCTTCTAAATTAATTCCCGGTAAAATATTTTGTAAAATATTTTTATGCTCAGCAACAGGCGTTTTCAAATAATCTCTAAACCATAATCTATCACAAATCGAACACCCGTAACCGAAAAGATTATCAACGAATCGCTTTTGGAAATCTTTGTGAGCATTTTTATGGGAATCATAGTCTTTGTAACGTAAGATAGAATTTATTATCGATTCACATGCATCAGTTCCAACACGTACTAGAGTTGTTGAGGGCTCTGTACTTGTTGACTGCACACGGTGGTTCACAAAGTCCGTATTAATCAGTGCTGGCATTAGATGAGTCTCAATAGCATTCCCATCATCAGTCACTAAACTAGGCAGTAAGAGAATATTTTGCAATGTTTTTTTCCGTGCTCGATATTCTCTCATGTACACTGATCGAGATTTGGCAGTAGCGCTTGATGAATTTGCACTATTTTTCTGTTTTTTTATTACTTTTTCGACTGGAATTTCTGCTAGTTTTTCATTTTCTTTCACGAAACTCTTTTCCTCTTTGTGCATTTAATTTAGGCATTCTGATTAGAATCAATAATAATTCAACGCAAATGAAAATTAAAAAAAACCAAATTAGATGCCGAAAACATCACCATGTGGCCAACAATCTAAGGAAATATTTTTAAAAGGCACGCTTTTGCTGCAACAGCTATTTTGTCTACACCGTAACGCAAACATTGCAACACATATAACCGTTGACAAATGTCCTCTGGTCTGGTGAGAAAAGGGGGGAGGGAGTCGACCAATCGGAAAGCAATCATCCAACTTTTTCACGGATATGACGCAAGTCACAGGGTCCCCCCCCCCATCGAGCAAAACTAATCGAAAACCCAACCACGTGAAGAACGAATGTAGAAAAGTTGCAGTTTCTTCGTTTCTACCGAAACGAATTCCCCCCTCCCACCAACTCCTGACCGCTGATGCTATTTTTAGCAAAGGCGAACCCCTCTCTTTTTCACTCTGTTTACTCCCTCTCATAGGTTCACTAGCTAACTGAAGAAGAAGCCCAGATGCCTCTAGGTTGGTTCTGAGGAAAATAATATATTCCAGACCCCGCTGACTTTTCCTCCCGCTCGCTATTTCTTCACCATTGCGAAGATTTGGGGGAGATGGCGGGGAAATCACTACTTCCGTTCGTTTTCTCCCTGTTACGCAAAACTGGGCAAATTTTCCATTTACTCGTGAGCATAGAAGTTTAACTTCAAAAATGTATAGATCGGGGTTGACGAGGAGTTGAGGTTGCAAAGCTCTTTAGAGGGATGGTGAACAAAACTTTCGATGATCAAAATCCTCATGTTGGTGGGGTATGGAAGTTCAGAGAGCGGGATGCCAGCTCAGGTATAGTTCTTGTCACTTGATCGTGATTCAAAATAACGAGATCTATCATAAATAATCTCTGTATTAAAATACGACGTTCATTAACAATCATTCAATCAGGAGTAATTTATTTCAATCATTAAAAGCTATGTAAAAAGAGGTATTTTAGTAAATCGGACATTTTAAAGCATATTATTCAGTCTCTTACTAATTTAAAATAATTTACAGAGAAAAATAGAATTGCTATAAGAAAAAGACAATTAAAATAACTATCTTATTGGTTACCAAGTGTTTGTTAAAAATAAACTACAACTTTCTTTATTCTAAACATAACTTATTATTGTACCATTTTAATAACACACGGAGTCTTAAACAATGTCCCTTCCTAATTTTATAAAGTAGTAATACTTTATGCTTTCGATTAAAAGAAAATACTTTTCATATTAAAAATACAAGTTCCAAAATTGTGGCCACCTTTTTCAAATTAACCAAATTTTTACAGTTCCGACATGTGCTTAGTTAAATTTAAAGATAAATTATTCCATGTTTACCATTTATATAATTTGTGTGTTGTTTTTAATGCCACCTGACTGACAGAGTCAGATCGAAGCCCACGAAATTCATAGTGTCAAGGGGCTTGGTGTACGCCTGTCGTTAACTTTTAGCTTTGAGCACCGTGCAGGTGACAGTACGATTTGGTTCGGTTCATACACGATAGATGGCGACACCACATGTCTCCCCCTCCCAATTTAGGCATGGAAAGGGAGTGGAGGGAAATATTCTCCAGCCTCCTGAACCCGTGGTTGCTGCTACGACCACCCACGAGATTTTCAGACCCACTGATTTAATGAGAACGTACTCCGTATGTACTCGGAGGGTATTTGGTGACATCGGGCCTCGAACCCAGGCCTTCCGGTCTTGCGTCCGATGCTCTCACCACTAGGCTACCTACATTTTAATTTGTACATTGACCATATGTAGTATGACACAAAATATAAATGAATCAGTAATTTAATCTTCGAAATTTTATGAGCTGAAGGTAAGACGAGATACAGATGGTATTCTCTCCCCTTTATCGTATATTTTCTTTTTTTTAAAGTTGTTTTGTTTTCGACACAAATAATATTAGGTTTAATATCCTATTGTTTCAGATGAATTGAAGAAATTCTTTGTGACTTTGGGAACTGACCTGAATTGTAAGCACATCTTACAGAAACAAACAAAAACATATGTAGTTAGAAAAAATGAAAACTAAATAGCCACAAACTAAATCAAACACAGTTTTTTTATTGTTGATTAGGATAATTATTGATCCAAATACACATTAAAATTTTTATTGGATTAGAATGTCACGCATTTGACATGACTTTTAAAATCAGAAGAACATGTAAAAGTATGCCTTGTGGTAAAGGTGAAATATTAAATAATGAATATATAAATCTCAGCAACAATACAGTAACCATTAATGGTAACTCATGAATGATTTGTTTATTTTCCCTTTTTTTAGAAAGAAGGACGATGAAAACTGATGAACATTGAAAGTAAATTAAAAAACGTAAATTTACGTAGCCGCGTTAACTTAGTGGTTATTGATAGTGAGCTTCCAGAACGACGATATTTGCGCCTTAGTTCCATTAAATTTATATCGTATATAAGAATCATATTTATACAGTTAAATATCTCAAAATAGTGTCTAATTGTGTAAAAAATGGATTGTTTATTAAGCAACACAAGGATCATTGGCGACAGTCGTGTACACAGGAGGGGGGGGGGGGCGACAAAAGAGGACCCCTCCCACAAACTATCAGATTTTTAATTCTTTGTTAAAAATTACAACTCGATGCTTTCGCTTACTTTTTTTTAAAAATTATAATCTGTAAGATCGCCGGACAAAAACAAAACTATATAGGTGGCGCTGCCATCGGAAAAGAGAGAGAAAAAAAGAACTACAATGGCGGAGGAAGCGATTGCGGCTACAACCTGTAGCTTCAGATACAAAATGGCGTGAAAATAGTTTCATGTTTGATAATAGTGTATTTTTATATTGGTTTTAATTGTGTGTGCTGTGTGACTTCTAAAAACATAATAAAATCTTTAGCCACTGGAGAGGAATTAAGTACTTTTATTCCTGGTTGTGATGTGAATTCTTCCTTGATGAATTAAGAACCTACAGCGGGATCTACAAGTGAATAGTAATTTAATCCTTTCTAAAAAAGCAGTCTGAGTATGCCACTGATTGAAGACGTACCTTGTAAAATTTTCAACTAAGTTCAAATGCCAAGTACGACACCTGAACTAGCACCATGCTCTTCAAACTTTCATACCACGCCAGCGTGAGTACTTTTAACCTAATTTAAAAACAACAGTATCACCTGACTGTAATGGATTTACAGATATCTGAGGTTACAGAGCACAATACAGAGGCATTACAGAGGTGCAATGCTACACTTAAATGCTCATGAAAGCCTTACAGCTAAAACATGAATTGTTCACTTTGAATTGTAAATTCAATTTATATAATTTATCAATACTTTCAAACAGTTTATATATTATATAGTCAAATATATTATATTAACTCTTCATAATCTCAGAGTGAACGTACCTGAAAATAATTTATGAAATATACTTTTTTCGGTACAATAATTTGAACTTTTTCATCGTTACATCATATTTACTTTTTTCTTTTCAGAAGCAGCAAAACTTTTTAGGACTTTGAGTAACAGAGGCAATTGATTGATCGAATGCTAACTTCTCACTCCACAGCAATAGGGAAATTGCAACAATAACAAAGAAATTGATTCTTAAGTGTTTGCTTCCCAAGTATCCCAATATTTTGTAGTAGTCGAAAATTACCATAAAATAAACTATAGTTTAAAAAAACTAAAAAATACCCTTTTATAGTTAATCGAACTACGTTATAACTCAATCTTTTATTCGCCAAATCTGGAAATGGAATCTGAAATTAGTCGCCAGATGTGGGATGGGATCTGAAAATGGGAAATCGTTAATCCTGATTAGGAAAGTGGAACAAAATTA
Organism: Trichonephila clavata; assembly: GCA_019973975.1. Lineage (NCBI taxonomy): Eukaryota > Metazoa > Arthropoda > Arachnida > Araneae > Nephilidae > Trichonephila > Trichonephila clavata. Next base: position 53,669 of record BMAO01010995.1, read on the forward strand.
TTGAATTATTGTATTGTCATTGGTCCTCAACAAGTGAGCAAAATTTCGAATAAAATATGACTTTTTAAAGTGGGTAAAAATTGAGTTCAAAGATTCCATTATATACAAGTGAAGATTCGAGAGGTGTGTTAAAAACTGAAGCGTCATGTATTTTTATTATAGTTGCCTTTTTTTTAAAAAAAATTTACCGCATTAGATGAGTTAAGATTAACAAAAATAATTCGTTGATTTATAATTTATAAATCTATTACATATTTTCAAAAGTTTTTTTTTTTTATAGGACATCGAATGCGCTGTGATTTGGAATATGGGAGCGTATATTGGTATGCAAGGTAAAAATGCACTATTTTTTTCATAAATAGCTATACCTAAATTTCTGCGCTTGTTCGTTATTGTCTCAAATGTCTTAACTAATTAAATAATATTGTTTAGCATATAAGGTCAAAACTATAACAACGCGCAATTCGTTTGTAAGTTGATTTTTTGTCGAAAAAAAAGTGTCTTTGGAACGAAATGTGAAGGTCAATTCCTTTCTAAACCGATATTCTTTCAAATATAAATGAGAACTAGTGTAATTGAGTTTATAGCCGAATTTATCATTAAAAACTATAACCATAAGAAATTTTGAAGATATTTCCTCTTTTCATATCTCGATTTAAAACTGAAAAATATTCATTGTAATAGGAGAGATCGTTACTCGAAATTATGAAGCTAATAAAATACAAGTACAAAAAAAAAAATTTTGATGTGGAACATATTTTTAGGATTAAGGAAAATTCATGCTTTCGTATTTGTTTAAATTAAAAAGCAATGTTCGACACAGTTAACAAGATTTTGTAATCGATTTCATTGTATGTTTATAAATCTTCGTTCCCATTTTTTAAAACTTTTTGTTTCTTTGATGCACATTTAAGAACTGAGATATAACTTTTTAATAATAAACAGTCATTTGTCAGAGAGCCGTTTATGTTTAAAGTGCATTTTTCAAAAAATGTTTATCTAACCTTTTGCAGTAACATGATATTTTTAAAGAAATATGTGAATATATTAACTAAAGTTTAGGCATGATTGCATGTGTTATTATATTTATGTTTTAAAGCAAAAAACATATTGTATCCATTTTAAAAAAGTTTACTGATTTAATTTACAAAAAAGATCACTATTTGTTAAACTTATGATATTTTGGAAATTTATTTATGAACAAGAAATTTATTCATAAAATTTATTTTGCATTTTAGTTCAAAACATGGATATAATGGTCAACATACTTGTAACAGTTTATAAAAGTTTATGTTTTAAGATTCTTGCTCATATTTTTGTGAGGAGACTAAGAAACATAATAATCATAAGTAATATATATATATATAAAGTTTTTTAAGTCAATTCCTACTTAGATCAACAAGGAGAATTTTTATTTTAGTTAATAAAATTTAATTAATTAATTAATATTTGAAAAAAACTGCATTCCCATCGAGTGTCATCCACTACAAGTTTTAAAAAAATGTATTTTAACTTGAGTGGATGAATAAAAAAATAATTATTTTAAGCCAAGAAAAAATTCGTTAGAAAAACCACTGTACATCTGTTGCAGTCAGTTCTAACTTCGTCAAAAATAACGTAGAGTAAATTTAAAATTAAAGTTTAATCAGTGAATTGTTTTACATCAATTGCCATCATAATACAAGTTTTAAAAAATGTATTTGAACTTGAATGGATGAATAAAAAGTATTTTATTTGTGGTTGAAAATTTGAACAAGATATATATATATATATATATATACAGCCTGTGAACTAATAGAAGGAAATGAAAAAATATGAGATAAAACTGCATTTTAATCAAAAATTCAGGAAATTATGTAAAATATGCTAGCTAACATAAGTTATTGTTAATTGTAATCTAAGGTTGAGTTTAATAAGTAATATATATATATGAATAAAATTTCCCCCCTTTATCTTTAGTTTATTAAAGCAGCACTTGGAATCAACGTTTCCGTTGATCTATACATTTAAGACTAATTCTACATATTTGTCCATTAAAAATTAATCTTTTTTTTGGAAGCTTAAAACAAATTTTACAATAAATAATCTTACAAAGTATATATATTTGAAAAACAATTCTTTTACACATATTTTCATTAAAGCTGCGAAGAAAAATAAAAAAAAACATAAGTTTAAATTCTTCGAAATATTCTTCATGTTTTCTAGCGTAAAACAATAGAGTATAGTCATTATTATTATACAAATATTTTTTAAAACTTACACAAACACACACACACATATATATATCCTTTTTTTTTTGCATAACGATTTCCGCTTACGAATGATAACCAATGCTACCTTTAATGAGCCTATTTTTGTTGTAAACAGATTAAAACGAAGCAAAAATAAGCAAAAACCCGAATAGTGACCTGTAGTGAATTTTCTTTTTTCCTTTTCGGTTCTCTGGTTGTATGAAAAAAACATTTTTTCCCTCCTTTTTTTTCCTGTTGGAGGTCAGGATGCATTCGTAGTAGTAATAACTATTTTCAAGGGCAAAAACAAGACAGAAAAGTGTTTTAAAGCCAAGTTCCAGCTTTTTCTAAAGGTAAACAGAAATATGTAAAAAGTATTTATAAGAATTCAATTGAACTATATGCCGAAGAAAATGTTATTCACAGTATGACGTGTTGTGCGCTTATGTAGAAGAACATGAAATTTTTGTATGAAAATTGAATTAAGAGGAAAGATATCTCTTCGAGTTAACTCTACTTTAATTTTAGTTTAATTTTTTTTCTATAACTTTGAATTCAAAAAGATTTTTAAATCTGTTATAAGAAAGAGCTATAATTATACGTGATTTTGAACTCAATTTCTATATTCGTATTTCAATTCTTTATTTTTCACATCATTTTTTTTTTGTATTATTTAAACCATTTGAGACCTTTTTCTCTTCATCATATAATAATTGATTTCAGTTACCATATATATCTGATTTAAATTGGGGAATCTAATCTGAATTAAATTCTTTAAATGGGATTGGATCGGTACACGCGCGAACAGATTTTTTCCCCTCCTCTTTCCAAATGTTTTCTGCTTTTTTCCCTTCTTTTTTGTACGGGCATTTGTATTTTACATATTTTTTATTTTTGATGTATTTTCAAGAATACTGAAATAATGTATATTATTTTTCCTTCTCTTACCCTTTATGTTTTTTAGTATTATTTTCAGCTTTGTATGTCAACTTTGTATGTCGAAATACATATGTTATTTGTACCTTGTACTAATAACATATGCATTTCGTTTCATTTATCTAATTTGTAAAATGTAAATTTAATGTGTACTACCGTATAAAATGTAAACTGATTTTGTTCAATAAAATTTGATCGCGGGGTGGTTGTTTTCTAGAGTATCTCTTTCGGGTGAGCTCGGTTCGCTTGGGCATCTCACCAATATCCCTCTTATAGCAATAACGTGGGACGTTAATAAATACTCAGTCATTCAAATAAACATGGCATGAACAAACATCGTAGAGTGAAGATTTAAATTTCATTAAATTCTCCACCCCTTAAAAACCGCCTGGAGACTGTTTTCGTTCAATTATTTGTATGTACGAGTAATTATACTGAAGTGTATTGGCTAATCAGAGTTCAAATTGTATATCATAGTCTTGTAAGCATCTAAAAAAGATAAATCAAAGCCTATTTATTTTTTATTCCAGTGCAATACGCATTATTATTGTTTAATAATCGAATACATCATTAATTTTTTTCCCTTTTAATACTGAAAAAATTTTCTATCAATGCTAACCCTTTTTGAATAAAAAAATATCTTCAAATGCACCAAGTACCTAAAAAATACAAATTTAACAATGAAAGAACGTGATTTCCAATTTTCTACACCATCAAACTCGAACAATGACACATTAAGAAATTCTCGATTCTAACATTTCTAATCACGTCTGCTGCTTTAACTAACATGATTCCAAACTATTTCGTAGAAGTACTTACTTAATGACACCTATTTCTATCCAGCGAACCATCCTAGAAGAGTCAATTTTAATACTTTTCCATGCGGATGATCGCTGTATCTTTTTCTATGCGATCGAAAGCGCCATCAATTTGTTGCGGCTGTCGAATTTCCATCATTATTATTCGCCTTGCAAATCGTCTACTTTTTTTAAGCGTTGCCATTAATCTATTCACTATTCTTTTCTACTCATTATTCGCTGCTCATTTCACGCAAGATCAGGTAGTAAATGGCGTAATATGGTAGAATGAGAATGTTACTATATGAGACATAAGCTATATTAACGTTTGTATCTTTATTCGGAAGGTGATTTTCCTTTTGTTTTTTATTCAGTGCTATTGATTAACGATGAGTGAATTAGAAATATTTGACGTACGGTAGATGTTTAACATAGATTTATCAAGAGAGAATTTCGTTGTAAATTTTGACATTTATATTTCTGTACCAGTTTGTGCATGTGTGTATTTAATAGAAAAGGTGAGAAAAGAATTCTGGCACGATGAATACATACATTTCAAGTTAATAAAAATTGTTTAATCTAGAATATGAGAAAAACCTTATGTCACATCATCTTATGATATGTAAAATTCATTTGCTGAAGTTATTTTTATCATGAAGTCAACAAATCCAGAAAAAAAACTACAGTATTTGAAACAAAATTTCTGAACGGCTTAAGCGCAAAGCAGTAATTTAAAAATATATTGAACCTCTCATTAATGTCTAAATCTAAATATTTATGATTCAAAATGTCACCCAGAGGGTAATTTTTATTGGAATATATGTAAAAGTATATGGTTTCTTTTATTTTGAACCATGGGCTACGTTCTTAACAATCACACGATAAAGACAATTGAAAGTTCTTCATTGAATTCAAAATTGACACTAAACTTTAACTTGCTGTTGTACACTGAAGTGATACTGAATTGGAGATACGAACCTAATAACGAGTTGAGTCTCCTCTGGTCTTGATAACGTCTGCCACAGGAGGAGGCATAGATTCAACAAGTTTCTAGAAAAGCTCCACGGGAATGACTTGCTAAGTATTGACTAAAGCTGTCCATAATTCAGTAAGGTTCGTTGACTCTGTGTGATGGTCTTTCACGTCTTGTTCCAAAACATCCCAAAGATGCTCAATATGATTTAAGTCTGGGCTTCTAGGTAGCCAAAGACATAAAAGTCAGAGGAATGCTCATCCAACCAGCCAGTAGCCAACCGGGACTTGTGACAGGTACAGTCGTCTTGCTGAAAAACTCCATTACCGGGAGGATATACAGAACAGTATAAACGGATGGAGGTAATCACCCAGCAACTCTGCGTACCGAAATGCATTGAGCGAGGTTGGTACACGCACCAAAGATCCTAAACAGTGCCACAAAAAACACCCTAGATCATGATTGAGCCATCATGCCTTTGTATAGTTCCAACCTGGCAGGCAGGATCTCTGGCTTCATGAGCCTGACGCCATATTCTCAGCCTTCCGTCGTCGTTAAGTAGCCGAAATCGAGATTCATCACTTTATGCTACTCGTTTCCTGTCCTCTACACTCTAGTCTCTGTGTTCTCTTGTCCAGGCAAGACGTGCAACCCGATGGCAAGCATTGGGCAATGGTACTCTCATAGGTCGATGGCTCCCGAAACCCATACGGTGAAGCGAGCATTGCAGAGAGTCTCTTTACTGAGAGTACGACTGCCCCGTTATTTAACTGGGTGGTAATTTGAGCTAATGTTTGACTTCGCTGGCTACGCACAATACGCCTGAGCCATCTTTCACCACGCACTGTCAAGGCTAATTGTCTTTTGCAGTTTGGTATTCTTGACACTGTCGACTTAGAAATCCTAGCTGTCCGACGATTTCGGAAATTGAATGTCCCCTGCGTCACCTACCTACGATTTGTCCGCGATCGAAGGCGTCTAAATCAGACAGTTTACCCATACTGGCAATTCCAACAACTGATTCAGAACAATAATAGTACACTCTATATATGCAGTTACCACAGCCCCCTCACTTGCGCATAAAGGATGCGCAACGCTACACATTTTGCATGCCCTTGCTATCCTTAATTAAGTGGCTCTTCAGTGTATTTGGAAAATTAACATAACATTTCAGATATTGCAATTAGGTAAAGATGTTCAAGTATTAAGGAAGAAAATTTCATCAAGAAGTTTTTAAGATTAAAAAAAAATCTAATATATATCATACATGTACTTTGAAATCAAATGCGTTTTGCTTACATGTGTGCGATATTATTGTTGACAAATACCGCATTTATTCGAATCCAAGCCACCTTTCTTTCCTAATGTTCATGTGTCGCAACGCGAAGGTTGCAGGAGTAATTTGGGGCACCGAATTATCAGACATTATTATGCAAATAGTCCCTTTTATTTCAGTCTAATCAATTTATGATCAATTAAGATTTATAAACCAAGGGAGCAATTTAATTTAGTTCCCTATTTTCGGATTATAAGACAATTAATTAAACACTTATATGAGTTTGATCCAGTAGTAGAGCACTTGTCTGATCTCTCCTAGGGTAGGCAATATTCCAATTCAAAACTTCCTTCTCTCTTATATCTATCAACGTTTCCGAAAGACAATTCTTTATTTTCATCTGAATGATAGCGTAAGGACTACCTCTGACAAACCAATCTAGAGCTGAAATAGCATTCAAATTAGTATGAATCAGGTTCTCTCTACGGAAGGCGGTTTTAAACTCAAACCACATTAAAAGAAGAATTTCCTCGAGAGGATTAATAGAAAGACCGTGGATAGAACCCGTCAAAAATGCTCTGGAAATAGGGTGCGGCTTAAAATCGAAGGATGAAAAATTCGTTGGATGGGGGAAATTGAGCATGATACTGACCGTTAGATCAGTAATAAGTTCGTGTATATATTTAAAAGTCTTTAAATATATACACAAAAAAAAACCAAAATATAGTATAAAAATTTCTGTAAGAAATAATAGTTGATCACGGTGAAGCGCTTAAGCTAATTGGCTGCAAACACATGCTTGTATTTTTCATATGACTATGATGTCACATGAATTTATGAACCGATTGGCTGGAAACACGTGATTGTAGTTATCATATGACTATGACTTCACATGAATAAAGTCCATTGCAATACATTAGAACGTCATTTATCCGAACGTTTATTATCCGGAGCGTCAAATATTGGAACCAAAGTCCGGACCCGTTTTCGAACAGTACAATGCTCAACATTTGTTTTCTGTGAGGCCAAAAGTGACGGGAAAACCCAAAGTAAGTGATATTTGGGGGAATTTCAGTTGATCTGTGTGATTTGGTAAACATCTGCACGGAATATTAGGTCAGTTTGTTTCCAAGTTCAGAAGACTATGGATTTCAAATGCTAAATGATGATGATATTGTGACTTCCGTGCAAGAAGAATCCGACCCTGTCGACGACGAAACAGATGAAGACGAGGACAATAACAAAGTAGCAAATTCTGACGCGTTTGCTGCGTTAGAGACAGCTGTGGAGTGGTACGAACAACAATCAGAGTATTGTTCTACTCAACCACTGCTGCTGTAGAGAATCAGAGACCTTGCATTGAAAAAACGAAGGTGTGCAATGGTACAAGGAAAAATATAAGTGATTACTTTCCACAATCAATGTGAAATTGCGACATATTGCTCCTATTTTGCTTTCTCTTCAAGCATGCTTCCCGCATGTGATGATTTTCAATATTTGTATAGTGTCCAGTATCATACATTGCATGGATCGCATCATTCGGTTTTTCTGTTATCCGAATAATCGCGTATCCGATCGGTGTCCAGTCCCAATTGATTCGGATAAACGACGTTCTACTGTATATATATATATCAGGTTTGAAAAGATTAGCTTCAAAATTAATGAAGTAATAAATAAAAATAGAGTGAACTCTTTATCATCGCGCAAGGATTTGTGGGTAAAAAGCCTATTTAAAGGTGGAGCGAGCGCTGACGAAGGAGAACGCGTACTGGAAAGGCTTAGCTGTTGAACTCCTGGCCGGATTACTATCTATTGTTATACTCGGTTGCGCGCCCAAGGGCCGCCATGTTGGATATTAGATGATTCACACACACACACACACAAGCAGAATAAAGAAGCATTTTGTAGAGATTATGCTCTCCTCTTATTTAACCCGCAGGCCTGGGGCCTGACAAAAGCCGGCTGGACACAGCGAGGAACCTCAACATATGCCACGAAACCAAGAAAATGAACTTTAGAAATTTATTTTTTCGAACTAGCGACTGCACTGAAAACCATAATACAATGGAAGACGATTCTTTCCGACAGGAGTCATCAACGGACACTTCAAAACAATTTTTTTACCTGAATTTGATACTAATAAGTTTAGTTCTTTTAAAAGTTTTCTGGGCTGTTTTGATCCAAACTGTGTGGAATATCAAAAAGACGAACAATGGAAACAGAAAAACCTTCCTAGATACCTGACGGGAAGTTACCTCAAATTTTGGTATGATAATAAACTATTTAATAATACTTATCAAGAAAATAGAGAATTATTAAATACGGTATTCGATGTGACCAGACAAGAGGAGAAACAAAAGTTTCACAACCTAAAATTAACAGAGAACAAAAACTTGATTTCATTTTTTACCGAAAAACTTGCCCTAGGGAAAAAACTTAATTATGACGACAGTTCCATCGTGGAACATATGACATTATCTAGTCCTATGGAATTTCAGAAATTTTTAATTATTCAAAAGATTTCTACACCCTGCCAATGGATTTCGACAATGCGGCAATTAATCGCAGTAACACCGAACAATTCAAATCGAAATGCCGGAGAAAGTGGAAGTTCAAGAACATGGAATACTCGTAATCAAGCATACGGCAATATAAACACAGGAACTGATCCACTACGATTCCAATAAAGAGGATATAGATAACCACATCAATCGCACATGGTGCGTTTCAATGAAAGGCAACAATTCAACAGTCAACTTAGGCAATTTTTACAACAAAATCAACATAATTTTCGCCCGCCCAGAAATAGTGAAAATGTCCAAGGACATAGATGACAACTACTTATCAAATCAACGTGTTCCAATGTCCCAAGCACTTTTTTACTCTAGTTGACACAGGAATAATGTGTCATTAATCCCAATAAATTTATCTAAACAACTTAAAATTTTTAAGTATTTAAAAAACAGTGATGTAAAAATAAATCAGACTTGTGGGACTATTCATCCCAAAGGTATAATTACAGTTTTCATGAATATTGGAAGTATATCTAAGCAAATTGATTTATTTGTAATTGATACTGAATTGCCTTATATTATTTTAGGACTTGAATATTTACATTTATTTAAACTTGATATTAGTATTCTTAAAATGTGTGTTTTTCAATTTGGTAAAAATTTAAGTAATGTTAAAATTTCAAATAATAAGTGTGTTAGTGAATTGAGAACATATCATGGGACATATTGTAAAACTCTTTAAAAGGATAAACTTATGAACTATTCCAATGCTAATCATGAAAATAATAATAATGTTAAGGGTAATAACGGTTTAGATCAAATACCAGACAGCCCTGAAGCTGATCTGAAAATATTGTTGAACCCAGCCATGGTTGTTGAGGACACAGTACCAAAATAAACTAGTGAGCAATGGGAAGATTTAACCCAACTTCTTGACAAATTTCAAAACATATTTTCACAAAATAAATATGATGTAGTTGTATCAATTTGGAGCCACAAAGAATTCATTTAATCTCAGACCTTCCTATAAGTTTACGCCCCTATAGAAATAGTCAACAAGAATCTAAAGAATACAGACACAGATAGAAAATGAAAGCAGATTTTATTAGACCCTCCCATAGTCCATATGCTGCCCCTGTAACTTTAGCATACAAAAAGGATGAAGGGAAAAAATCAGATGTTTTGATTATAGAAAACTAAATGAAATAACACGAAAAGATTCCACCCTGTACCTCTGATAGATTTTGTAATTGATAATTTTACTCATGCTAAATTTTCTCTACTCTCGATTTAACAAGTGGATATTGGCACATAAAATTCATGAAAAAGATGCAGAAAAACTGGCTTTCACAACTAATTTTGGACTCTATGAATGGTTAAGACTTCCATTTGGCTGGAAAAATTCCCAGCTGTTTTCCAAAGAACTATTAGACAAATTTTACAAAAATATCAGTTAACTTTTGCTTTAAACTATTTGTGATATTATAATTTTCTCACAATCTTGGGAAAAGCATTTAACTCATTTAGATAAAATATTTCAAATTTGTAAAAAAGAAAACATTAAACTTAAAAAATCAAAATGTCAGTTTGCACAGAAAAAAATAAAATTTTTAGGATATGAAATAACACAAGGTCATTACTCCCCAAGTAATCCAAATATTGAAACAATAAGAAAATTAGCACCACCTAAAGATGTAAAAGAACTCCAAAGATTTCTGGTTCCATCAATGTTTATCAAAAATTTATTAAGATTATGCAAAACTTAGAGTACCATTAAATAAATTACTTAAAAAGATGCAGTTTGGAATTGGTCACATGAATGTCAGGAAGCAAAAGTTAAAGAATTGTTTAATCTCAAAACCTATACTTAAATTATACAACTCACAATATCCATGTCATGTATTTTGTGATGCAAGTCAGGATTCAATAGGTGTAATTTTTTAAAACAAGAACACCCAGATGGAACACTTTACCCATAGCTTATCACTCGAGACAATTACTTAAACATGAAAAAATTATACAATCTCAGAAAAAGAGT
>BMAO01010996.1:0-46515 GCA_019973975.1 Trichonephila clavata
AGAGGTGGATTAACTGTGAGAACACTATAAAGTGTCAGTGAATGTTAGCAGAAATAAGTTAATTTCCTGAAGTTGTCTAGCGAGACTGATTTGGTGAAAAATTCTAAGTATGCTTTCTTGAAGGTATATATATATATATATACGAAATATCAAAAATACCAAGTAGAAAGGATTAGTCAACCAAAAAAATTTTTAACAAAATACATAAATAATAGTTATCTTTAAATGATGCCTTTACTCATCTTAACCTAAAGGACAAACTATTACCTTCCAAGCAAGCATACTTAGAATTCTTCTCCAAATCAGTCTCGCTAGACAACTTCAGGAAATTAACTTATCATTCTGCTAACATTCACTGACACTTCATGGTGTTTCTCAGTTAATCCACCTCTATCTTCTTATCCTCTCTCATCTACTCACTACAGTAATGTTTAAATAATAAAGCCTATTTGCATAAATCACGGTTCCTTCACACAAGGCGAGTTTCTCTCACAAAACGACATAAATAATGTGAGAGGCTAATTATGGAAAACTCATGTGAGCATCTGCTACAAAGTTTTCTACTATCAGCAAAACAATTATTTATTTAAGCCAATTTTTGCAAAACTATTCAGTGGCTTTCCTGAGTTAAGTAAGTGCTTCTCGAGAGATATTCGTCTTAATTATAGTAAATTTTTCACAAAAGGATTATTTTTCGTTCAAAATGCGGTTTGCGATTCAAATTTTGCTTGAACTCTATGGAATTCTAAAACTGTTTATTGTATAGTAAATTAAATATAAAGCAGGTTTCTGCTTATTTTGTTATTATATTTGCACTTTTCACAACATTTTAGAAAAATAATTTCAGAGAAAATAAATTTGACTAATAAATTCCTTTTTAATTCTCTATTAAATATATAAGGTTGAACGATTCGCTTTTAATTATTAGATACTACCTTGAAATATTGTAAGTTTAAAATCATAAGAAGCAATTTATATATATATATATATATATATATATATATATATATACAAATTATTATATAATATATATATTTATTTGTATAATATACATATATATTTAAAATATATATATACATATATAATATATATATATTATACAAATATTGGATGAATATTTGAATATTTTACAAAACTTTTAATGCATTATAATTTGCATAGTTTCATTAGGATCCTCAAAAAAAGTACAAATTTCAACTTAATATATATGCATGTACTATGTGCTTGCATGTATCTGTGTATATATATGTGTAATGGTAACGGTTATACATTTACGTGAAACCTTAGAGAAATATCTATCATCCACTCATCATAATAAGTAGGAAAAAAAATAAGAATAATTTGCTGAAGTGTTACATAAGAATATAAAGCAGTCCACAATGAGTGCAGCGCAACAACGCTGGTGGAGGGGTGAGTGGGATACCATCATCCAGTTGATTTAGTTAATGAAGTCACATCTCTGACAACCACGCCCGTCTTTCAACCGGGTGCCGCATCTTGACGGAACGAGGGGAGAAAAGGGAGGAATTTCTTTAATATCAAAAATTAAAGAGAATATTATTTTTAAGTCTGTTACTGTATATATATGTGTGTGCATATATGTCTTTATTTAATTATTTAGTTTTATAAAATTTTACTTATGTGGTGTCATAATGACGATTTAAATGGAATTTATAATCTGAAGGGTGAACGTATTTTTAAATGTCTGTTAACAGTTGTTTGTGTGAAGCTGATCGAAATATATTTTTAAATAAATGTTCTTCTTAGTCAACCACATGTTTTAACTTAGCTACCGTGATCATGAGATAATAACAAAATCCGCTAAATATTCATTTAACTGTAAAATATTCTTTTGCTTAAGAAGAAGTATAAGTTTCTGATTTTTTTAAAGAAAAAACTATCGTGTACATGTTATTTTTTAATGTTTGTTGTGAACAAAAATAATTTTTTGGCGCTTAAGGAAATCAAACCATATGATTCTCAACATTGCACTCATTGTAATCAACTAATAAATTAATTTCTTTTACAGATTTTATTTTTTTTAAAATTGAAGCGGTTTCATTTAACAATTTTAAAAATGCATTTTTTCCAACCTTTATCCATGTTATAAGATGCATATTTTTCTCTTAGGCATTGTCCTGTGGCTTGTAAGAATGTCGATAATATCGATAAAAGGTTCAGAGCAATACATTATAAGAACTTAAAATGAGTAATAGCTTCTTCAGGACACTTTACAAAATGGTTTTCTATTTTATGATTCTCAGTTTTCAAAGATGTATTGGAAACTTAAGTTGATAGAAATATTTGAATAGACATACCGATAAAAATACAAACAACGTTTTATATATTGTGAAAAATATCTTTTTTTTGTGTGTTTCAGATAAACAAATTCAATTTTGTGAGCTTATAAAAAAGTGAATTTTATACAGTATCTGAATTTCTTTTCTTAGCTACAGTTGTTTCTACTGCAGCAGAATTTACACTGAATTTAAAATATTTTCTTCACTAGAGTACTACTCTAATTATGTTATTTAAATAGTAATGAGGTACACACAGTTTTATTAAAATATTAATGTTGGTGCATGATGTATCATCCAAGATTATTATTAAAACAATCCACACCTATATCTTTGTTATATTTAAAGCTAAAAAATGCATTCATACCACAGCCACTCATTAAGCGCATATTCTTTAAGAGTTTTGTGAACAGCGTAAATACAAAATATAATAATTGTTTATTAAGATAAAAAATGAAATTTTAAAAAAAAATGAGGTTATGAAAAATAAAATTAAAATATTTTTTTGCATTTATATGATTACATTACATTTATAAAATTACATTAAATTGCATTATTTACAATAGATATTTATTATTTGTATTTCATTCCACCGATCAAATCGTTTGAGTCCTACAGAAATTCTGCAGATAATTTTATAAATAATTTACCGTATCATTTGGACTCATTGAAACGGGTTTTGTTTATTTTCTGAAGAATTGTATTCAGTGGTATTTAATTGTATTTATTCTAAATTGTTATATAATGAGGATACATTCTACACAGAGAGTTAAATTTATATACATTATCTTTAAAAAATACCTCTACATTTAAATATTTTACATTTAGTTTAAATACATTTTCTGCGGCTTTGCATATTCAAATTTGAAGAAATGAAAATGCGATATCCACACTTAAAATTTCTCAAAAAATCATATGAAATGATTTTCTAATTGCAGCCAAAACAGAATTTTGGTTGATCAGACATTAACATTAATTGCGAAGATATATCTGCCAATTGAAAAACATTTTTAAATTCCATCAACAGAGAGAGGAGGAACCTTATTTATATGAATACTCATATACAGGCATTTTCAATATTCATAAGAGCAATAGAACAAAATTGCAATATTTATGATTACAGAATTAGTACCAAACAACTAAAGAAAGTTTATTATTATTCACATTCCTAAAATTGTCAAGAAAATTTAAATTTATCGATTTCGAACAACAAACCAAGTTATTTTATATTATCAAAGTTTTGAAAAGCATCTTAAATTACATTGGTTTACATTGTATTATATCATACATTCAATAACAGTGGTTACAACAGTTATACGTATTTTTTCCGAAATTATCTCAATAAATTTTGATTATACTTAAAACGTTTCAAAAAGCAGCGTTTTCTGTAATAAATTAATTATTTAATAAATCCAAAATAAAATTTTGAATAAAGTATTTAAATTTTGAACAAGAAAGAATACCTTTATATGATAGTCCCGGAAATTATATTATCAAACCAGCTAATGACGAAAGGAAGCCGTTATATATTTTCACTTTGGCAGTAAGGAACGAGGGACACTTTTAAACGTATTTTAAGCCCCCTAACAAATCTAATCCTCTCTTTCAATGCTTTTAAAGTAGCCAGGGAGTTAATATTCTCCTGAGTGATTGATTAGAAGTTCTCCGGCTGCCGCCATCTTGAGCGGTAATGCAAGAGTAACCGAAATCTTCATCCAATCAAGGTTGTTTGAGAGCCCATTTAATTAGGATCTATCAAGAGTTTTCTGTTTTTCGCTCTCTTAAGATTTCAAAAGGCTAGTTTGCTGGTTGGGTAATGTAAATTTAAAGTAATGGCCAGTTATTTTGATTTCTCCATTAATATATATATATATATATATTCGACTAGAATTATATTCATTAGAATTTTAATAAGCAATGCAATATTTTTAATGAATTAAAACGTTTGTACATTTGCATACCTTGTTACATTTTGTGAAATGAAAATATAATTCAATTGTGTATGTGTGTGTATGAGTTCTTGAAAAAATTCAATTTAAAGAGATTTTTAGCATGTGAAAGAATTTAATTGTATCTAAATATGATACAATAACAACAGAAAACACTTAAAGAATTTTAACGTGACGTATAAGAATATCAATTGAATTAATTTCTAAATTATTTTCTATATTGATTTTTATAAAACCGTTAATTCTTAGATTATCTGCAATTGTTTTGAAAAAATGAGAATTTTGTATTATCTCTTATAAGCTACCGATAGAAATAGGAAAGCTGTAATAAAAAATGTAATTCTAGTCACTATTAATATTAGAATTTTTAATACTAATGATGTATCAAAATTACATAAGGAGGAAATGAATAATAATTATATATTTCTATTAATATAATAATAAAACATCTATAAAATTTTAAAAAAATCTATTCATAGTTTTCGGTTTGTGTGTATTTGAACTACAGTGCTGGCCATTCAAAATGCAACACCAAAGAAGATTTGTAATTGATATAACCTACAGTATAAAGCTGAAATTATTGAAGTTATAGTTTATTACAAGTGATCAAGATGATGAAATCAGTATTGAATGTTGTTGTATCAAATGGCAAAAACCGTTGATATAAACCTTGACATAGATTAAAAAATACTTTAGGTGTATTTCTGATGTAATTTAGCTCCAACACTTGCGGAAGCTGATCAGGTTTATTAGCGAGTGTTGTATTCCATAAACAAGAAGTTTTCAATAGGTGCTGGATCGGTAAAATAGGCAGGTCAAGTCAGCAATGCGATACAGTGAGTGATCATAAAAACGACCGTTGCGTGATGCCTGTGCCACTGCATTGTTCTGAAGGAACGGGGTCTAATGTCTGAAGGTAACGGACGATAACTGACTTTAGACTATCAGAGTTAAAGTGTTTATTTGAAATTATGCTGGCGTTGTGTACTTAAGAGAGGGGGATTGGTGGAGTGGAATTGAATATCAGTCGAAACCATAACACTTAAAGAAGAAGCAGTATGACGATGCGTTATATAATGGGCAAGTAACCGCTTTCGATGTCTTCAGACCATAATTCGACCATAGTGTACTACCACACAATAGTGTAGGAGACTGTATAGTGTACACAAGTCATTGTAATATCAAATGGCTATGCGTATGCGGGAAGGAGCGTGTTTCATCTAATTGTCACGCCATGTGGCTATTTATACCCGATTTTCAATGTATCCTTGCGAATAAAATGGCTATGGCTGTAAGACAAAAGTATTTACAACAATGGAGGCATGCGGATACTTCACTGTGTTGCAATAGACGTTGAGTGATACAGGCGGTAATCCATTTTTTGCAATGAAGAGTATTTTTAAGTGATACAGCATCCATGAGATACAGCAATCCCTCACTACATGCACTTAACTCCCTATCGCGTATAGCGTAGTACTGCAGTGAAAAAAAATAGATAATAAATTCAACTCATTTGAAATAGCGCATTAATAGATTGACATCATCTAAAGAAGTGCTCAAATCTCCATCTCAAAGCTAGTGATACAACATAGAATAAGTCATTGAAGCAAATGTATGTGCTGCATTTTCCGATAAGACACACATTTGAAGTTATTTATATGTTACAAATATATTATATATTATCAAATATATTACAAATTCAATTGTCAATAGTAATAAATAAAAACACTTTAAAGTTTCCACTCTTGTATGCAATCCGTTCAAATTAGAAGAAAAACTCCTGTCTGGTTTTTATGCGGGTTTTTTTCTTCTAACACCAATCCGAAATGTTTAGCTGTAATTGGTATTTGGATTTGCTTGTATTTAAATTTTTGTAATAATCAACACAGCAACACAATTATCATCCTTTGAATCAGGGTTAACTGAGACATGGCTTATAGATATTGGTCAAATGTATGGTGTGAGATATCAAAACAGTATAGTTTGGGTTTTTCTGTAAATATATTAATGCAGTGCTTCTCAAACTTTAAGTATTGGCGACCCAATTTTCAATCATAATTTTTATCACGCCCTGCCCTGTACAGTAATAATGCACTTTTACGCTAAAGTTACAATAAGATTTTAATTATAAACCGTACAAATTTACAAGATAAGTATTAAATTTTGTATATGTTACATATAAAGGTAATATATATTTTAATTAAATTAATTTTAAGTAATAGGATAATTATTATGTGTTATTTTTTTTCCTTTCTCTAATTTTTAAATTGGAACAGATTACAAAATGATATTTTTAAGGTATCCGACTACGTTCGTAACTGTTATTTTGCAAAAACGTATAAATGGAGATTTTTTTATGTTATTTAGCGTCACTTAGATTAGAATACATGTATACATTTGTTTTAAGAATATTATTACAGTAAAAAATTATTTAGATTTAATATTTTGGCGAAAACTGAACACAGTATTAACTATATTCAAAACATTCAACTTTTATGGAAAATGCTTCTATAATAATAATATTTTGCCTATATATATCTCAGACCACTGTACAGGCCTGAACTAGGATTTTTTTAAAAAATATATAACTTAGAAGTGAAATTTAAGTGGATTTGGAAGTTATTTTAATACAACAGAGTGGAGAAATTTTAAGAAAAAAACATCGATAATTATTTCAATTAGTAGTAATTCTGAATGTATTCTGAATTTTACAAAAAAAATCCTAATTCAGACCCTCTGTAGAAATCTTTGCTTTACATAAGCAAAATATTATTATTATAGAAGCTTTTTTCATGAAAGGAGAAAGTTTTGAAAACTAATTCTAAGTTCTTTTTTTGCCAAAATAATGTATTTAAATAATATTCATTATAAAAAATATTCTTAAAACAATTTTATATGCATTTAGTGTCAAAGTGACACTAAATGTATTGAAAATTATCCATTATACGCTTTTTTTAAGTCACGGTTCCAAACGTACACCTTAAATAACATTTATTTTATATATCCATCGTCTATTTCTTAAAGTACAAATATCAATAGAAAAATATTGTAGTCTATGTCTCTAAACAAATCTCTCGTGTCGTGGTATTACAGAAAATCAATCAAAATGTTTTTTTTTTTTAATATTTGGTTATAGGATCAAAGATAGCTAATAAGCGTGTTGAAGCTTTTATTTTCGATGGCGTAATGATATGTATAAATTATATCAATGCCAATGTGTTTTTTATTATGTCAGAAAGCATTTTGTTTTACTTCATTTCACAGTAAATTAATTTTTTTAAATCTTTTGTCTTCGAAATGCTCGCGACCCCCTCGTAGGGTTATCATGCCCCCATGGGGGGAGCGTCCCACAGTTTGAGAAACGCTGTATTAATAACTTTGAAAAATATTAAATCAGAATTATATATATGAAGAATGTTACTAAAATAACTCAGTTTTTTAAATAATTTAAGAAGCAAAATATGCTTTCATTTCCAATAATATACTGTTTTCCGAACTTCACTTTTCTTTAGAAACCAATTTCGCTTCCTTTTTCAATCTCGATTTCTTTTCGAAACGATACAATACTGTCCCAAAACGTGATGAAGACAATTGCCTTAAGACAACTCTCACACATCTGCATAGAGTAGAAAGCCATCAAATCCTTCTTCATTTTCATCATGAATTTTCAAAAGATACAACGATGAAAAAAGTACTTAATGAATTAAGCCTTAATGAGTTTGACAGATTTTATTACAAGAAATATCGCTTCATGAAGACGGCCATTTAATCTCTTCACCACCAGATGTTAGCAGTAAGGCATGTGGTACATTCAAAATATTTAAGCAATGATTTAGTGGCATAAGGAATTAAATTTTCAAGAAGAATATATTTTTATCTCTAAAACAGGATTGAATTTCATTAAATTCTGTTTCACCATTAATAACTTTTTGATGAGCTTTACAAATAGTAGTTTCATTTCGAGTTGATTATCATTCATTTATTTTGCATGTACCGAGAGGTATAAATGATTCGTTGAACAAAAATGTTAATTCATCGTATTGCTTGGAAAATAGTTTCATTGATAACTGAGCAAAAAGTTTCATTTTTTACACCTTTACATATAAGTGTCTTCAGCATGTCCAAAAATGAGAAAATAATCTTAATATTTATATTTCATATGTAAATACCTTCAACTCTAAGCAACTAAGATAATAATTAATAAGAAATCGCGCGGTAAAATAAAGGTTTAAATTGTGTGTTAAAATAAGAAAAAAAAGATTAAGAAGTTTAATAGTTTTTGTTTTATTTCTGGAGGGGTCTCAGCTGCACCACTGCTTAATACACAAGTTCCCCCTGTTTTTGTTCCCAGTTCAATAGAAATGACATTCACAATAACACAATCAATATAAATTTCATCGCAACAATACCTATAACTCACTGCAGAATAAACGACTATACTGGATATTCTTTCTAGACTAAGAGGAGTATAAATTGTGATTTCTTCTATTCTAGAAACTTTTATGGAAAGAAATGATATCCTCGTTAACTAAAAAAGATTTCATGTAGTATGGGGTTTTTTTTGCCGAGGATTTCTGTTATATTAGTTTATTTTATTACTATCATTAAATTATTAAAGGAGTTACAAGAAGGAATTAACAAATTGCAACATGAATAGGCAGATTGAAAAATAAGCAATTCTACTATTTTGCAAACTATCTGTAAATGATTTATTCTGTGTAAATAAATTTTTACATCCTATGAAATCAAGAACATGTTAGTTAATATCTTTCCTGAATGAAAGGTATCTTCCTAAATGGAATAAAGTGAATGAAAGTTCTGGAGGATAATCACGTGAATCTTTCAAAATTGTTTGTAAGTGTGAGATTAAATTAACGACATTACGAGGTAGCTTCAAGCGTCTTTCATTAGGTCTGAAATATACTCCATGAGAGAGTAATCAGGTATCTTGCTGATCTAAAAATCGTTTTCTAAGCTTATAAAAAAATTAATAGAAAGCTGTGTCTCGTGCTTCTTGTGGGAAAAAAATGTTTGAAGTAGCAGAAAAAAACGAGGGGGTCATAGAGTTGGTTCCGCTTGCTATGTTTTGTGCCACAGTTGATTTCTAAGGGATGTTGAGATGTTGAGTGCCTCTCAGGTCTTGTAGTGAGTTTGTCTCTCTTGTCATAGTAAGGGGCTGATTTCCTACGCTTTAATTAAAGTTTCCAGATACATATATGCAGGTAATTTAGACACGGTAGCGAAACTTAATCGATTCTAAAGAAGTTTATTTCTTGGCAACTCAGTTCTAAGCTGAACGAATCTAACACCAAAATAACTGGACTTTAGATGAAGATCAAATGATATAAATATAGGATCTTGTCAAGATTCCATTCCCTAAGACATCTGTGAATTTATTATTTGTGCGCTATAGTTACTCATTGCATGTTTAATACTAACATATTCCTTGCTGTGACAGTCAATATGACAATGAATATTTTTTCCACAACCCAATTATTTTCTGAAAAGATCTAAATCGACAATTGCCCTTACACACCAAGACTCCCCACTTTGTATATCATTCTATGAATGGTCTTTTATCTTGCTGAACCATTTCCTTGAAACCAGGTTGCTTGATCTATCTCCATAGATTATTTCTCAGATCTGATCAGAAGTCGTCTGTAACCATCATCTTCAAAAAGCAGAAAAGACTTTGTATATTTATACAATTTTATTGATCTAAATTTAGAACCTAACATTCAATTATTTTGAAATTGTAATCAATGTTTTTCTAAGATCATTTATTCCATCAACTCTTGTTCTTTCTCGTTGATAACATCTTCCTGGTGAATCGATTTGTTTTTGTTCCTCAATATTCATTTCTGTTGTTTTCATGAGTTAGCTGAACCTTCGTACGTATGCGTGTGCTTTGTATACATTAATTTAAAACTGCGATGTACAAAATATCTTTCAGAAAAGTGTGAAATAATTTTATTGATATGTATTTTTTTTATCGAACCGTAAAAAAATATAAATAAAATTAAATAATGTTTAAGAAAATGAACAATTTAATCTTCTATAAATTGACACATGTATAAAAAATATACGATGGACCTCTTTTTTTATTTTCCTCCGGAAAGCCATAAAAATATAAGAGAGAAAAAATTAACTTTTTACCAAAATTTATGTACACACAGGCATGGTTTCACTTCAATTTTCAATACAGTCAACATGGAAATTCAAGTACTTGTCATTTGGCTGGACGAATTTTCTAATGCCCCTTTTGAAAAATATTGCCACCAGTGACTCAAGGTTATTTTTTAACTCTCCATTGGTCAAGAAACTTTGCCCTCCTTGAGAGTTATTCAGTTCAGAGCTCGAATTTTACCACGAGGCTTCAAATTAAGATAATTTTCTATTCAAGTGTCTATTTTTTGTTAAACACATTAATATACTAATTCACACTATTACATGTTTCATCGATTCGATTTCAGTAGAAATGGAGCCGAATACTCGGGAATTTCACCACTAGATTTCTATCAGGAAGGATATTACAAAACTATTACAAAAGAGCTCCGCCTTTGATATAAACCTTCAACAAAAGAACCACTCCGTGATAAGACGGAATGATTTGTCGGATAAATAAATAAGTCCCATTTAATCTGCACAAGACTATAACTCAACAAGTTTTTATCGTATACTTGATTAATTCTTCAGCGACTTTCTGATGGACTATTCCCTTCTGCTGAAAATCAAAAGAAAGACGAATAACTATGCGTAACTCGCATTTGGAAGTAGCATCAATTGTCGAAGCCATGTTAACCTGTATACAACTCACCTCAAATTGCGAGCTTCCTTCGGTAGTAGTAGAGGCTATGATTAGAGAGATGTTTATTGTCGGTTTCCCACTACTTATTTGAATATTTAGCGACTCAATCGGAGTATATGAAAAAATTTCCCCTTGAGTGTATAATATTTTAATAACCGGTGTAATTCTATTTTATTTGAGAAAACTATCAAATTAAATTTATATAACGTTTAACCATAAAATAATTATAATTAAAACCCTTGATTATGTATAATGTGAAAAGGAACGTAAAAAGTTCGAAATGATATGTAAATATCATTGACAACTAGCAAGTACAAATACATAGTTGTGAAAAGTTTTATGTTAACAGTAAAAAAAAATAATAGTTAAATAGAGAATTTCAAATTAAATATTTTAATTATTTGCATTCTACATGAGAAATGAATAATCATTAAATTCTGTGATATACTTTTCGAATAAAACTAATTAATATCTCGAGTTGATTTTAATGTACTGAACTGCCAATCATTTTAACTTATTGAAGTATAATTCAAGAAAATTCTTATTTGATGATGATACTTAAAAAAGGATTCAAAATTCTTTGATTTATTTCACAAGAAAAAAAATATCGTCTTTGTTAACAAACGTAGATAACTATTTTAAAAAATTATAATATTTATTTTCGGTTTTCGATACTAGAAATGAACGAATGAAAATATTCTAACAAAGGAATAATTATAAATTTAAATATTTGCTGGAAAAGCAATTATTTTTCAATTTTAAAATAGAAAAGATCACCATTTAAGATAAATAATAATTCTAGAAAAATTTGATTTTTCTCTCTTTTGGATACAATAAAACAAAAGCATTAAATATGGAATTAGAACCCATTGTTGGAGAAATCGTTATTAAACTCGAATGAATAAGCGGTAGATAATGGATAAATATAAAAAATTTTCATTTCTAGAAGCTACGTTATTTGTACTCATTGAAGCAAAATGATCATAAGAGAATAAAATATTATTATCTCCGGGTTAAGATTTTTCACTCATTTTTCTGTCATTTTAAATGTTATAATATTAATTTTTGAATTCCTTTTTTTATCTTTTATATATTTTCTTGTGTAACAGTCTTCAATTAGTAAGTAATTGTATTTTACGTTTTCTCAAATATGATCATGTTTTCACAGCTATGATGATTCTTGAACCATTTTCACTTTTCAGCCAAAAACCATAGGGCATTATATTTGTTTTAGAATTGGCAGAAATATATTAGTTTAATAACTTGTTTTTATTAACAAACTATATGCAAAGTTCTTGAAGTGAAGTACACAGGTCACTCTTATGGGGCGGAGTGTATTTTAAAAAAAAACGCCTAGATGAAATCACTCAAACATATTCTTTATGCTAATATTTTTTTTAAAAAAACTAAAAAGGTATATGGTGGAATTGATTCCCAAACTTCAGTTTTCGGGACGCCACTGACTTCTTATAAATGACCCACGTACTGCTTCGAAGAGTTATGTTAATACACAACTAGTGAATCAATGGGTGACGTGTATTATACTGGCTCCACTAATAAGTTGAAAAGCAAAGGGGAAAAAATATTCGTGATGAATATGTACCAACATAGCTGCATCAACAAAATGAGAGAAATTTATTAATATAACTTTTGATGTTGAATTCATTTGTGTAAGTAGTTTTCCGCCATTACCCACTATTCTTTTGAGACACACATGTTAAATGAGAACGAAATGTTGTATATTTACATAAAACATGATGATATTCTATTTACTTAAAATGTAAAGGCTGTTTTCGGCCTCTTAGTATCCAACAGTTACCAGCAAGCATTCTTACGCGTTGTTGTCTTTGCTACGACTTTTACTTGGCAGAAATATCTTGATGGATACGTTCCCTGTGTTCGTCACAGATGGCGCCAAAATTTCCAAAGAAAAAAATATCTAAGTTACATGTTTCATCACATATATTTGTGTGAATATAACAGTTCTCTTACAATCTCATGGTAGTCCCATGCTTTAAAATTTCTTGAAAAAAAAACTGCGTAAATTGTCTAATTACCTTGCTGCTGATTTTTCAACTTGGTTTAAGGAATCTTCATATCCTTCTTCACCATTTTAAGATCTCATTTGAGAGGGCTTAAAAATCACTTACAGAAGTACTTCCTTCAAATAAAGATGCATAGAAACATTTTTGACGTCAGCTTAGCATTTTTTCGAAATAAAAATATAATTTTATTTGGAAAGAGGATAGGAGAACCATATCAGAGTTGAGAAATGATAAATGCCAAATATTTTTCTGTCCAGGCTCATGTCTCTCCGTTTTGCCCTTCATGTAAAAACATGTAAAGTGTTTTTTACTCTTTTTCACCATTAACTAAAACACAGGATGAGAGTATAGCTCGGGCTATACTGGATATATTACTTAATACCTTTATCTTTTGAAGCAGAAATAATAGTTTGATGAAGGATTTCGAGGTTCACTCCACATGAAGAGGTTTCGCAAAGCTCATGTACATAGATCCTAAAGTTAAATCAGTCAGACACCGCACGTTGCAGAACATACGATGTAAAGAGTCTAGTTTTTACCTTTATCCCTGCTGTAGAGCCAGTTTATAATACTTTTCAAATAAAGGGAGGAGGTCAAACAGTGCCGTTCTTTTTATAAATGTAATATCCCCCCGCGTATAACAAAAGTTATCTGGGTGTGTGATTACTACAATTCCTAGGGATATTAACTAGCATATGAAACACAGATCAGATAGAAAAGAACATGAGATCTCAGATAATGCCTGCGCAATAATATCGCATATATGTAGGTTCATCAATTAAGATGCAACAGACTGCTGTTAGCTTTGAAGTCGTAACGGAGTTCAGACAAATACAGCATTCAATTCACCATTGATAAACACACACATGTTGTTAGAATCTACTTAAAATGGTGCAGTTTCTTATATGTCTATGCTATATTTACACAAATAAATGCATCAAATAAATCATCTAGAAATATTATTTTCCACTTAGTTATATAAATAAATCTTTAAAAATTCAATGAAAATTTTTTAAAATTTCTACAAATTTTGGAAATTTTTTTTAAAAAGTTAATTTTTTCAAAATTGTGAGTGATGGAAACCTTTCTGATCACATATTAAAGCATTACAACTTAAAAAGTCATGTAAGAAACACATTATCCAAATATAAGTTTACCAATGTTATTAAAGAAAAAACATCTTTTACACTAATATTTTAATCCTTAGGAATTTTTAACTGTTTCAAAAATTTTTTGTAATTAGTTTTCATTTAAATGTAATATAGCTGTCAGATTAGTTAGAATGTTTCAATAATATTTTCCAATATTAAACATAGATATGATTAATTTAAAAAAATCGTGTTTTCCGTCATTTTACTATGGACACCCCTTCATATGCTTAATCTCTTCAGGTAAATGCACAATTTGTGTGAGTTATCCTTATAGTACTTCCGAGAATTTGAAAATTTTGGTAAGTACAGGTGACGCATACACAATTGCTTTGAGGTATTTTTCTATCTATGGTCTTCTCTGACAGGTCACCTCCT
The DNA here is from genome assembly GCA_019973975.1 of Trichonephila clavata. Lineage (NCBI taxonomy): Eukaryota > Metazoa > Arthropoda > Arachnida > Araneae > Nephilidae > Trichonephila > Trichonephila clavata. Next base: position 14,626 of record BMAO01010996.1, read on the forward strand.
CTCTCTCTCTCTTTCCTTCATTTTTAAAAATTCTTTCAAATGATAGATATACGTTATTTTCCTATAAATGAAAGAATTTACGGTATAATTTCTTTAGTGTTGGTTTTTCAATTAAAAACAGTCATCATTAAGTGTATTAAGTTGTGCATTTATTTAATGTAACAGCTTTCGTAATAATTCTGAGCATTTTGTTGAGTTTTAATTTAATATTTTACTAAATACAGCTCCCTCAATGTAATTACGGTTGTATAAACCACTATCTAAACACGCACATCGCTGCAAAAATAATGTATAAGATTTCGTGAGAAACGCATTTATAAATATCATTTTTATTCTATCGGCTATGCGTTTTGGTAAGCTTATCACAACTTGCATGAATAAAAAAAAAGAGAGAGAATATCGTAGACGTATTTTTCAGAAGACAAATTTATCGATCTTGGTGTTGAAATCGCTGCGGAAAATCGAAGCATTGTGGCTTAATGACGAAATAAACAGTAAGCATTCCAGTACCCTCGATTGATTATTGCTGAAAATAAGGGAAATAATATAGGTAAGCAATAAATCATATTAAAAAATTCAATCGAAGCTAAACGATGCATCAATTTGTTTTAATATAAGTGTAATATTACAAATATAAAATATATCGATTAGAATTCAAAGAACACAATCATACATGGTCTTAATAGGTATTGAAGTTCTGGAATGTAGCTTGTACTTTTTTTTGGTTATATTAAATCTTTTGTAACAATAGTTATCCACACACACAAAGAAAGATATTGGCTTAAGTAGAATAAAATACCAAATATTCTTCTGTGCTCAAATCAAAGGTTTACTTTTGTACAGTATATTTATATTTATTTGCGTTATTTAGTGAAAAATAACATAAAAGCAGGATTTTATATGTTTATTTCAAACATAAAGATATTTTTTGATGAAAATTAACTCAACAAGACGGACAACAACAACAAAAATAGAAGCAGAATTAAAAAAAACTGTTTAGAATTGCTAACAGCCCTTTAAATTTCACCTATGACAATAAACCTATAGTTTTTTCTTAAAATAATAAATGAATTAATAGCATTTTCATCTACTAAATTTTCATCACATTTATCATTAGTTTATGTATGTACAGAACAATTAAATGCTTGGGAACTTCTGTTATTAAGTAATTGTGAAGTGGGATCTTTAGTGAAAAAACTATAATAATACATAAATACATACGCACACGCACACACACACACACATATATATATACATAATTCTGAAAGGGAAAAGGACAGGTTCTTAATAAAAAAATGTGTGAAGAAAATTATGTAAATATAAAATAAAAATTACTGCACATTCATGCATTTTCTAAAAGAGCATGGTATGCTTAGAAATAGTAAAAAGTTAAGTAATATTATATTAATGACTAAAAATCAATATCCTACAAAAGAGAACAAAACATAGGGTCATTTATGTAGTCTGTGTTCAAATTTTTATGCAATATAAATAATGTTTATATATATATATATATATATATGTAAGTGTATAAATATATCTTTCGTATTCTATAAAAAAAACGTTATTCAATAAAAATGTCAGTCCGTATGTACTTCGCTTAGAATCAAACACTTTTGTGGCATTAAATAATTTTTAGAAAATGTCAGTAAATCGAATAAATAAATCTCTTAAGTTTTCAATAGAAATACTTATATTTTTCTATTTTAAAGCATTGAATGAATTATAATTCTTCACAGTTATTCCTTACATTTTTTTCTAAATGCACTCATTGGCAAAAAAATTTGCATACCAAGAAAGAGTTATGCAAATAAAAAAAATACATACGTAATTTTAACAACGTTGATGTAAGCGATTACAAAATCAAAGGAAAATGATCATTAATTTTAGAAAAAAATTACAAATGACTAGAGGTTTAGCGCCCTATTGGACCACCTCCAGCAGGAACGTACGATGTGATACGGTCGGCATTGAAGCATACATGTCGCTTATGATGTCTTGCGATGTTTCGTTCGGCAGTTACTATAAATGCGCCTCTAATTCGCACAAACTTGTAGACTGTCTAACTTTCCATCCTAAATGTTCTGTAGTGGTATCATCTATATAAGCCAGTAACAACCTCCGGACTGAAGCAATCATTTTGGTCCAGTAGTATGTTACATGCTAACGAATCAGATGGTACTGAGTTTTATCCTCCACATTTGTGATCCAGCCTTAACTAAGAAAAAGCGTAACCTTCTGAACTGTCATAGGGCTATCTACCCTCAAAAAGTACAACTAAAAACTCGTCAGACTTGACACAGCAAAGTCATCGGACTCACGTGACTCAACTCGTCAAACCAACTTCAACAACTCACCATAACAACTATATCGTTCGTTTGTCTATCCACTGGTTCACTGGTGGAGGATTGTGTAGCGGTATCATCTACATAACCCAGTAACAGCCTCCGGATTGAAGTGATCATTTTGGTCTAGTGGTTTGTTACTTGCTTACGGAACCAAAGATATTGGGATCTAGCCTCCGGATCCCTAATATGCTTCATCGGTGATAAATCCGAGGATCAATCTGACTAGATACGGATGGAAATGTGGCTGAGACAATTCTTTCAAACCCTTGCTGTGTGTGTGGGTTAGCATTGCCTTGATGAAAAAGAGCTCCTGTAGCCGTGCCAGGAGTGGCAACACATATGGCTGAAGAATGTCACGAGCGTACTTCTGGGTTGTCATGGTGACGTGGATCAATATTAGGTGTAACTGTGTGTCGTATGTAATGGCATCCAAACCATCGTACCAGTTGTGGTGGAAGCGTGCCGCTGTCCAGTGAAAGCAAGATTGAAATGTTCACGACGATAACTCCACACACAAACACGATTGTCATCACTGCCAAAATTTAATCTGGATTCGTCGTTGAAGATGGCCTGACAACATTCCATTGCAGTCCAGTCCCTTCGAGAGGGATACCACCTCACACGGGATGACGGTGAGTGTGTGTCAATGGCAGTACACGTAATGAGACCTGCGATAGCAACTATCTTTCAGCCAGGTGCCTTGCAATGGCACAGACTGACACAGAGGACCGTAATGCAGGTGCGGCCTGTGGGTGGCTGACAGACAATGAGAAAATTGGCACTATGTGTGCGTGTCATATGATGGTCCTCTCGAATATTGGTCTATAAAGGATGGGGTGAACCTTGTCAACAATTAACAGACCTCTTTATTTTCCACTGGTCCCAATGCCTCCTTACAGTTTAGTCAAAACGGTCTAGATGGTGAGCTGGCAACGCGGTTTCCGATGATTCTTCCTCTCTTGAACTTTGACAGCTGCTAATATTGTCTCCAATAGTGGGTAAGGACATTTCTAGTTAAAAAAAGTTTTTCTACAGCACATTTAAGACGTGGAAATAAGCTTTGCCTGCATGTTTTATAATCCAAGGAAAACAAAGCCCTCTGGTTACATTAAAAGCAATACGCAATCGCATAATTTATATACCTGTCTGACATGTACCTTCCTGACAAATTTCGTAAAAATACATCTTAATTCTTGGTGATCAAATATTTTGGCAATAAGATTGTATGTATCACAATATCAGAAAAACACTATCAAGTAGTGAATGAGTGAATATTAACGCCATACTATTCAGCTATATACTCGACGGATTTTGGCGACGGACCTCGTAAATTTGAACCATGGCCAAGTAACGAGGACAACGTCTGAACTGCCACCACTTCTTCCATACTAGACCAATGGGAGGATGTTTAAGCTTTGACAGAGTTAGCGTGCATCGTCTCCCTACACGGTGGGTCTTCAGTGGTACAAGGCTATCACGGCAACATCAAATAATGAGGACATCTAAATAGCTACTTTATTTTTCTATTTTGTACATGATATCTTGAGAGACATGTTTATCTAAGTTCCATTCAACGTTTAGTGGCTTTTATTATTTCTTTCTATGTCTTTGGCACAATTAAACTACGATCTCACAACTCGACTTGAATGTTGTTGAATACAAAGTTTGCATTAGTTAAAGTGATCCAAGCAACGAATCCGAGGATGGCTCGCCATATGCGTTCTTGATTGAATCCAATCATATACATTTTAACTGCATATAAATTCTATCAACGCATACAGAAATTCTGGAAATTCTCACTTTCATATCCTAGTCATTTGGAAGTAATTTATAAAAGCATTCAGATCAAGCATTTATTTTCTCTTAAACAGAGATATTAATTAGAAACGTAAGAAAACTGTAAGCTATTCTTTATTGAGTAAAAATGGACATTTAAAAGGTTAAATTTTGAAGCGGAATGAGCAACTAATTTCAAAGTTTCAGTTGAATTCTAACTAACGAATTATGTTTAAGAGATACTTCAAAATTACAAAAAACCTGATAAGGAAGGAAATGTATTTAAAATGTCTCCTACTTTATTTACTACAAATAAACTAAACAGAAAATATTTTAATGAATTTTTAGTATGCTTTTCTGTATTTAATAAATACCAACCACTAAGAAAGAAGAAACAAACGAAGAATTGGAAAAACAACCTATTATTACTTTACATAAAATATTCACTGCAAAAAAGAAGATAAATTGCACTTAAGTGCTAAAGTTTTGGCTCATAATTGTACATTTGTTTTGCTTTTAAGAAACATAGGTAATGTATTAAGGCTTAACTTAAATTCTTTATTAATTCAAGTCTTCATTTGGAGTGCTAGTTGTTCATCAAGCTACAACTTAAACCCATTATTTACATACTGAAACAGTGTAATAAATTTAAGATATGCTCTTTAAACTTCGTAAAAAATTTATTTTGCAAAATAAATCGGTTTACTTAAGAAAACGTATCTAGGCATGATTTCAGACTTATTCAAGTCCTTAAATAAATTGTGATCTTACATATTTGAATGAGAAAATATTCAAACGATTCTCTAATATTTGTTTATCTCAGTTTCTCCTAAATTCTAAATTGTATATTCTGAGAAAAAGATTTCCCCATGAAAAAATATATACTAAAAATAATTTACTAATAGCAGCAAAAATATAAACATTTATTTGTTAAATTACTGCAATTTCACATCTTGCAATTTTTACTTCTTGATCAAAATAAATAAACTGAAACAAAATCTGAATTGTTGAATTTTTATTTCAATTTAAAGTTGAGTTTTTAAAGTTTGAAAGATTGTAAAAATGGATAATCCCGCTTATCTCATATCATTTCTGAAAATAAAAATAATATCCCGGGGAAAAGGCCTTTAAATGCGTTCTATGAGAAATTTGGCTCAGTTGCTGAAGCATGGAATACTACTCTTTTTTCTTAGAGCTTAAATAAATATTTAACCCTGAAGAGAATACTCGCGAGGCTTCTCAGACATGCCAAACACATTTGAAAATAATTTGAATTTATACCATCGGCTTAGTTTTATTCATAAACGTGTATAATTTTTAAGAAATTCTATTGGGTTGTCTATACATAATTTGATCTGTATAATCTAAAACAGGGGTAGGAAACTATTTTGGCTTGAGTTCCACATTGCAAACGTTGAAGATACGGGAGGGCAGCACCTTTTTAAAAAGACTGTTTCAATTTTAGTTAGATTTTTGCTTTCATAAATTGTTCCATAAAAACCATTTTATGCTTTTTTTTAAAAAAAGTATAGGGATAGTGTTATTTAGCTTAATCTACATATTTTATATTATCTATAGTTGCAAACACATTTTGTATTATAAATAGTTTAAAGAAGAAAATGCACCCTATCACACTTTCAACGATTTTTTAAAAAGAATCAGGAGTGTGATTGTTTGTTGAAATTCTTATCACACCCTGCAAGTTAATGTCTTCCAGCTTGCATGTATGTTTCTCTAAGCTGCATGTATGAGTACTCTAGTTGTCTGTGTGATCTTCAAGCAAGGAAAACTCTTTGCACAAATATATGTCGATTCAATTATAGAAAAATTTTTCTGAATAATGTTTGTTTTCTGACTGTCTTCGCGGGCTGCATGTGACTCACCACTGGCCTAATATACTTGAGCTAAGAAATTCTAACTTTTATGCAACACCTAGTGCTTAATGATACAATGAGTTATATAAGCGCTACAAAAGTTTATAACATTTTCATCAAAAATATTTTTCGATATAATTTGAATCTATAACACTAAACATAATGTTTTCCTTTTACATTTTACTTTTACATACTCTAATATATTAGTTGCTACATTTGAAAACATAAAATGTGTAAGGTTCTTGTCTTCTTGAAAATATTTGACATAGATGAGTCACTCTGTGTGTGTGTGTCACCAAAATTCTATCAAAACTCTACATCTTGTCACACGTGTAGAGCTGATTTAATCAGTGCTCTATGATCTCATTTTAAATTTGCAGATGATTTTTTTACATTCTAATAAAAAATATAAATAGTAATTTTATGATAATAATGTATTGAATAATTATAATGCTCATTTAATCAGCAAATAAATCCGAGAAAGCTATGTGAAAAATGTACTCTCTACAACTATATTTTTTGACATTAAAGGATTTTTTTTAATAAATACAAAACTTTAAGTAATAAAACTAATTTTATTTTGAAATATGCTTTGAAACCAATACACTTTTTTTTTTACAAATTTGTAAATTTGATTTGGTTTTTGATATTGTTTTTATTTCTCATTTATTATTTTTTTTTTGTATTTAATTGAAAAAAAATTTCTTTGAATATATATAAGTTTTTTTCTTCTTTTTTTGGAAAATGCGATTTTGGAAAAAATACTGAAAGGAATTTATTTAAAGAAATAAACTTTAATCACTTTTATCATAATTTCTTTGAACTTCTGTCATAATTCTACTTCTCGGAAAGCAATTTTTTGTGTTAAACTTATTTAATTCCTTCTTAAAAATAGATAGAAAAAAATTTTAAATACCGAAATAAAATGCATCAAAAGAAATAAAACGTAAACTCTTTTATAATTATTATTATTTAAAAAATTTTCAAGGAAACTTTATTTCTAGAGAACACGTTCTTTTACTTAGCTTGATTCTTTTTTTTTTTTTTTTTTTTAGAATACTGCATAAATTGCAGTTAAAATACAAAATGTATTTGTATCAATTTGTCCATTTTTGTTATTTCTAACTAGGAACAATAAATAAAAATAGCCATTATATTTTTGAAGATAGATTCACATATGTACTATGAATAAATTGTTGATTATACTTCTAAAAAGAAGTCGGAACATACGTTAATGCTATTTTACTATATTTTCATAATCTCTTTATTTTCACTATACTGATGTTGAGAAAATGCCCTCTTTTGTGTATTTTCCTTTGTAATAATAGGTGCTATGATTCAGCGAAGCTTTGAAAATTCCTTTTCTGTTATTACTTCTAAATGTCAGAGATGAAATATTTTTCTCTTCGTTATTTTTCACTATCTGTTGACGCATTCCTATTCGTTTCAGTACTTTTTCTTCAGAATTTTCTCTATTTTTTGCATAAATTTATCGTCCTTTTGAAAAAATATTATTAAGTTATTTTTCTACAACCGAAATATCAAAAACATCGTTTTTCATTCAGTAAACAGTTCTGAATAATCCCAGACTGAAAATAAATTTTTCGAGTTTCTTATTTTTATTCATACCATTCTTACACAGATTTTGTGCATAAAAGATTCATAAAAATAAAATATTAGTAAAGAAGAGGATTATTAATATTTTGAAACGTCTAGAAATTTGTATTATTCTTAAATACACAAACACATACAAGTTGTTATTCTGATTTTTTTGAAGTGTTCTAAAAAACAGATTTGACAAAATATTGTGTTTCTTTCAATTATGTTTTCAATTTTGTATGAATATAGGAACTACTTACGTTATGTATTCCAAATTTATTCTTGAATTATTTTTATAAAAAAAAATCGTTTTTTCGAATGTGTTTTGAGATTTCTTACTGATGTCATTTTTATTTTTGTTAAGCGTCTAAAGAGTCTTTTCTGTCGAATTTATTTCTTTGTAAGATTTAAATTTGCATATCAGATTTACTTACAGAAATATGAATCTGCAAAACAAATAAAATTCGTTATATCAAAAAAGGAATTTGTGAGAAGCAAGTGCAACTCAGTTATATATCTATTTCTTGTATTTCTAGTCCTCTAAACCGAGTTTCTTAAATAAATACTAAACATAAATATAAAAAAATAACTATTCACGTACATTTGACTTAAATATATATTAATACTGAAATTTTAAAATTTAAACTTAGCAAAATATTCGTTGTGTTAAATAAGGATTTCACATCCACTAAAGTTGCTTCATACACATATTTATCACTTGTATAATGTATTATTTAAGACCCTCTTACTCCAGAATTTGAAATCATTTGTATAACTTCCGTTACATCACTTGAGTCCAACGATCAGTTTGACGCTAAAATATTCCTGCCACGCGAGCTGAATTACAGATTAGGTTTAGCTTAAGCTGTCATGGCACGGGAATTGAAAAGTAGTTTCGAAAGTTTCGCTTATCACACTAGAAAAAAAATATTGAATGCTGTTTGATGCGTTGAAAGATCGATGACGATGTAGGATGCAATAAATAATTCATTGACATTTCCTCTCACAATTTTGAGGCATATGTATAATAAATACGATGCGTATTTGTATTGATGTAAGTACAAAATGTTGATAAGAGAATGCAGAGTTTATAAAAAAAATGTTTATACATTAACAATCCATGAATAAGTTTTTTTTACCCAAATAGTTCATGGAATTTTGTGTCTGCTCCATTTATTGGTTTTTCAAAACGAAAAAAAAAAAAAAATGGAAAATCTTTTATTTTTTCAAAATACTATGTTAACTAATAATTGCGTCTGTGTACGTTCTAAATATATTTTATACTATATATCACTTAATACATAGATATAAACTCATGAAGTTATATAATATTAATTATAAACATTCTTTACTATATTATTGTCAGATTACTTTAGAACCAAAAGCTTTGAATGAGGCATTTAGAAAACACATATATCCATGTTTTATTATGCTATTTCTTGAAATTACATAAGCAAAGTTTGATTAGATAATTTATAGTATAACTTTCAAACTTATGCAAGAATTGTCAAATATTTTGAATCCATTTTCGTTAAAAATGTACATTTAATTATATTAACAATTCAGAAAAAGAAATATTTAATATTACGAAAACTGAGACCGTTTTATGGTGGATCCATGCTACAACTTGTTTGGAGTTTTGTTTGGAAAGCAAACATATAATGGAGAGCATGAAATGGTATCATTTTTAGAATATTCCGTTTTGGAACATAATTAACTTATGAATAAAGATTGTAAGAAATGTCGTATTTTTGTGCTTTGCATTGAAAAAAAAACATGTGTTCGTTTTAAATAATGATTCCTGTATAGCATATTGAGCTAATGAATATATGTTTTAGGTAATATGCCGTTGTACGTTAGTCTTGTTGCTGTGTTAAAATAATAATAATTGTGCTTGTTTATAACATAAGAGAATACAAGATGTGTCTAATGCAAGCATAAATACAAATTTCATGGAAAATTATTTGCATAATCATCATGCTGAATTATATTATAATCTCACATACACTATTGCAATACAGTTTGTTCTGTAATCTAATTTTATAAATTATGTTCCCTTAAATCCTACAGATAAATATTATTTTTAAGAACTTTGGGACATATCTTGCATTTGAAGAAGGAAAAGAATGAAAGCTGAGAAACGTTTTGGAATAGTTTCTACCTCAAGAAAAACATTTGTAATTATATAAGCTTTCTAAGTTGTTGCAAATATACTGCAGTTAACAAGTATGCTGACTGAAATCCTATTTTACTTAACCTTTGACATTTAGAAAATATTATTCTGAATTGTATTTTCCACTTTTTACAAATGGAAATTATTTTCGAATTCTATAATTATTTCTATTTAAAATGTAGTTGAAAAAATAAGTACGAATTTGATATAAAATGAAAAAATATCATGCGTCATCAATTATATAGACAGAACTTTTAAATATTAGATATAGATATACAGCTAAATAAAAATGAATACTTTTAAAAATGCCATTGTATGATAGTACTAATGATCAGTTGCATGTCAATAAAGACTTCACAGTGAACTATTCATGAAGAATGGAATCTAAGAATACTAATTTTTCTAAAGCAAAATTACTTATCCTTGCTGAAAAATTACCAAAAGCAACTATTGATACTATTACTTTTCGATGATACTTTATTAACCAAACATTGAGAATGTTTTTGTAAGTTGAAATAAATAAAACTGGATCTAAATAAACGGATTTTCGAACGTAGGAACTCAATTTCAAATGATTAAAAATTCGATAATCATATTTTAACAGAATATACAATTACTGTACATTATAAATGTGAAAAAACTCTAAAATCCAAAATAATATATTTTATTGTAAATCATTAGTAAATATGCAACAGAAATATTTTTGTTAGATATTTCTGTTTATTTAATTTCGGGTGCAAATTAATCTGTTATCATTTTCCTGCATAATTCATGAATTTCTCTAAATAAAATTTTTTACTTTGTTACAATATAAACAGAAAAATCCTCCATGAAAATTTTCACACAATAGTTATATGAAAAAAATGGAAAAAATGAGGTTGAATCCCGCTTTCGAATCCTGATTTTATTGCAAATTCTTTAGAAACATATCAAGGATGTGCTCACGCATAAAACGGAAACATAACACAATTTCCTCGCGTGATGTAAAAATCTCGAATGAGAATTATTTCTACAAAAACCTCTTTCGTACTCTAACATAATTTAAATTTTAGGTTTCATCTCTGGTAAAGGTAAATGTAGCTCTAGAGTGACCATATTCAAATCACACATCTGAAAAAACCCCTAAAAACTGGTAAGATCTAGAAAAAAAACCTCTCTGAATGCTCATGAATCTAAACAGAAAAAAGAGAATTCTAAAAGAAAAGTGTACTAGAGCCATACATTCTCCATCAGATTAGCCATAGCTTTTGATAACACGAAATGTACTGCAATAACGAAAACTGGAATTCCGTTATCTTCCGATTATTGTTCTTTAATAACTTCCATCTTGTATCCAGTATTAGAGAAGCAATATATATATAAACCTTTTCCTCTTATTTTCAGACGGAATTCCATTATCTGCTGATATTTTTACGGAACGGATAAAAACTTGATGGTCAATACTCTATAGTTAAGAAAGGGGTCCCAAAATAACAAATATTTGAGTCTATAGAATATCACATATTATTAATAAAAAAATGTGAAAGAAATTGCTTTGTTTTCAACAATTTAATTCATTCGGGAAGAAACATCAAAGAAATTGCTGAATTATTGGAAGAAGAAACTTCCTGACACACTTATACTTACCAACTTCTTTTCTACATCAATTCAACAGACACATTTATTTTACAGGCAAAATATTACTACTTTACTTCCCAAACATTTGTAAACATTCAAATTCAAATTACTATAAAACTAGAATTCGTAATTTTCCATTTTCCTGTCTTTTAATAACACACACACACACACACACATATATATATATATATATATATATATTTATATATATATAGTGAGAGAGAGAGAGAGAGATAGATAGATTGTAACAACCCAGGGGTTATTGGTACTTGGGGGTTCGAACAAAGATCAGCCATAGCACATTAAACACAGCTTTATTACTATCTTCACTTTGTCAACCAACACATTTTAAGATAGGAAATGTAAATAATAAACCAGGAAGAGCAATCACATAGTCTTAATTAAACTAACATAAATAAAACTGGATATTGCAGCGCTCTTGACTCCTGCACTTAATTCTATTTAAATATCTTGCTTAAATATACGACCTTCGGTCGTCATCTTGTTCAAGTTTAATCCCAGCTATTAACCTTCAGATATAAACCACCAACTATCCTCGCGCACTCTAACGGCCACCTTTAAATAAAAGTAATCATTTATCTATAAATTTCGTCTTTTTCCCCGAGAAAGGTTTTCAGCAGAACTTGCAGTGAAAAAGAATAATTTAACCAAAAGGTTTAGTAGAAGATTCACGGATTAGACCCGTTACAATATATATATATATATATATATATATATACTATCCGTTACCCTGTCGCTTCGCTGGGTATTTCATGATGTTTCATAAATATATACTGTTTATATATATAAATTATTGATATCTAAGTCCAAGCATTAAGAATTCCATTGTATTGAAAAATATAATTATACCTGTAACTCTCGCCACTTGATAAAGAAAAAAAGGACAGAACTACTAATTTATATTATCTAATAATCTATAAAATAGAATATAGAATGATGTTTCCTAATTTCAAATCTAAATCTAATAGAGCAAAAACGAAATTTTTACTATCAATACCCCTCTTCCCTATAATTCCGTTGAAAATCGTTCTCACCAAAATCATTCTTAGCGGATTTAAATTCAACAAAATAAAAATGTAAGCCAAATTCCATTATTCTAGTCCTTGTAGTTCGAAAAAATAATTTTTTTTGTCAACACGCCCCAGTAACCCCCTGCACCCTCAGAAGTTGATTCCCCCTTAGTGGATCCCTATTTAACAAAAGAAACATGCTTAACAAATTTCAAGTACACAGGCCTAACAATTCTAAAACAGGATTTTTTTCCTATAACCTCCCTTGACCCTTCGCAACTCTCCATCGGGGTAGATTTTTGTTTTACTCTTTGTTTGAGGAACCCTATTCCATGAAAGGAACATACCTACCAATTTTCAAGCAATTAGATCGAATAGTTTAAAAACGGAAATATTTATATATAACGCCCCTTAATCCCCCGAAATGAAACTTGGGGGGTCAATTTTTTCGAAACGCATTTTATAACGGTTCTGTACTCAACGAAAGGAATCTGCTTAACAAATTTCAAGACTGTACGTCTAATAGTTTGAAAATGGGAATAATTATCTATAACCCCCCCCCCTCGCCTCTTGAGCCCCCTCAACACCACTTGAGGGTCTATTTTCACAAAACCCATTTTGTAGCGTATCTCTACTCTATGAAAGGAATCTGCTTACCAAATTTGAAGACTGTGAGTCTAATAAATTAAATATGGAAAAAAAAATATCTATAGCGTCCCTTGAGTCCCCGCAACGCCACCTGGGGGTCGATTTTCACAAAACACATGATATAGTGGATCTTTACTTCATAAAAGTATTCTGTTTATCATATTTAAAGACTGTACTTAAAGGAGTTTAAAAATGGAAGTAATTATCTATAACGTCCCTTAAGCTCCGCAACGCCACTTGGGGGTCGATTTTCACGAAACCCATTTTGTAGCGTATCTCTACCCTATGAGAGGAATCTGCTTACCAAATTTCAAGATTGTGCGTCTAATACTTTAAAAATCGGAATAATTATTTATATCTCCCCTTAAAAAAACCCCTTAAACCCCTTGGGGGACCAATTTTCCCCAACCCATTTTGTAGCGGATATAAACTCCATGAAAAACTATGCCTACCAATTTTCAAGCCGGTAGGTCAAGTAGTTTAAAAAAGAAATTATTTATCTTTTACGCCTCTTACTCCCCTGCAACGTCACTTGGGGGCTATTTTCCCGAAACCCATCTTGTAGCTGATATCTACTCTATGAAAGGAATCTATTTATTAAATTTAAAGTCTGTGCGTCTAATAATTTAAAAATTGAAATTATATAACGCACCCCGCAACGCCACTTGGATGTCGATTTTCAGCAAACTCATTTTGTAGCGGATCTCTATTCTATGAAGGGAATCTGTTTACCCAATTTCAAGATTTTACGTTGAGAAGTGTAATAATGGAAACAATTATTTATAACACCTCTTAACCTCCGTAACGCCCCTTGAGATTCGAATTTCGCAAAAAATCCGTTCTTAGCTGATCTCTACTCCATGAAAGGAATATGTCTATTAAATTTCAAGTCTGTAGGTTGTATGGTTCCGGAGATATCGTGATTAGTCAGTGAGTGAGTGAGTCGCTTTTCTTCTTTATATATATAGATATATATCTATCATGAACAAATCTCATAAGTTAAGTAAAAAAAAATATCCAACATATAACCAACGCTATAAACGAAATAACAGAAGTAAAATAGATAACGCTTAGAAGACGGAAGATAATTTACGCTTAGAACTAAGTAAAGGAATTAAGTTAATTTTACGTTATACCCAAATCCTCATCCCTAGTGTTTTCTGGATATTTCTAACACTTCATTGGTTGATTTGGTTTGATTTTCATTGAAGTCAAAATTTAAAGCTGCAAGAGGAGGAGATGCATATTTTGCCTAAGCCAAATGATGAGGGTAGCATCTAAATTTGCAATTCATCTTTCCAAGTATCTGAGCCACACAAATCTTCCAGAATGCATCTTTTGTGACATCAGTATTAGAACTCAAAACTTGATAACCCCAACAATGATATCACTACTATAAAAGTGTATCTTAAAATGCAGAAAAAATAATCGTTCTGAATAAGTGAAGAATAAGAAAGTATGAACACAACGAGCGCATTAACTGAAACAGTGAAAATTATAATATGTAATCCGATTAAAGACCAAATTTAAGAGCTTAATCTTGTAGCGGAATTTTAATCCTTAACTCTGGCTTACTTTATGGCGTTGTTTGATTTGAGAACCTTACCTTTTGAAGGAACAGTGATGTATTTAAATGAGCTTTGTTGAATAAGTAGTGCAATGAATACAAACGAGGATTGTATTCAGCTTTTAAAGAGGCGTATAAAAATACAGGGAGGATTAACGAGAAAACTGATAGGAAAGAATCACGCTAATCAGATGGAAAATTTCAGTCGAGGATTCCTGAGAGAAACTTACCGGAAAAGATTCAAAAAGTGAATCCAGATCTGGCTGTTAGATTTTAGTTTGGTGATCGCAGTTGAATTTAGTTATAACATTTACTTACAAAGAAGTCGGTTAGGTAAACCACTTCACGTATAGAATTGATATTTCGATACTAATAATTAAAGATTCCAGTAGGCCGGCTATAACGATTTGGTTTTTATCGGAATCTGATAAATCAGATTATTGTAATATAATGTTTCTAAATTCTTAACGGGTGTGGAAGGCAGTGTCAATTACTTGAGAGGAGATGTGTTTCAATTCTGCAAAGGTAATTTATATGCATACTATGGTACTCATAAATTGGGACCCAGGAGATATGATGTATATATATGATATTGTACACATTTACTGTGGTGGCCAAAATTGTGGACACTTTTTCAAATTTTTATGATTTTCATGTTTATATGCATATAGAAAATTTTACTTTGCGCAAAGTGCAAAGAATTTTATATCATTTTAAAGATAATTCAATACTAAATTCAATACAAAAACAAAATTCAAACACTTGAACCCTTAGAGGGATGCGAGAATATTGAAAAGTCAAAAGTAAAGTACTATTTCAAAATATGTATTAATTCACTGAAAAGAAGCAAAACAAAATACATTCTAATCTATGAAAAGTAACACGATACTTATCCTAATACTTAAAAGTAACTTAAAATATTTATTACTTATAAAAGCAACATATATACAAAATTTAATACTTATATTGATAATTTTTGCGATTTATAATTAAGATCATATTGCCACCTAAAGCGTCAAAATTATTTCGCCAACATTGAGAGTTTAAAAAGCACTGGCCTAAGCAATAACAATCAGTTATTAATTCAGTTTGGTTAAATTCTTTTAAAATCTTTTATTTGCACTTTTATGAATAAAATTCTTCTAGAAAGCTAGAAAAAATTCTTAAATTCTGGGAACATTTTCAAAAATCGTATGTATAATTATGCTAATCGTATCATCGTATAAAGAATTATGTAGATGCAAAGCAATAGACACATGACTGTGATTCAGAAAGTGACAGACACAGATAAACCTTTTATGTCAAAAACAATGCGATTCAAGAGAGTTTTATATCAATTTTATTTTTATTTTGTCTCGTAATAATTAAATTTCCATTACCAAAAATCATTATAACGATAGTATTCATTCATCATTATATCGAAAAAAAATTAATGTCTGGATATGAAGATTGCACGGAATGTAAATGGCAGCACATGTAGTAGATTTTTATGTTACCTACTTGATATAACTTGTATTATTATACTTTTACAATCACAATACATTATATGTGATTTTATTTTGTGATAACATATGATCCACAAATGCAATAAGCTCTTTTTGTTCCATTTTAATACTACTTGATAAATTATTCACATATTCCAGCGTATCTTGTGAAACAATTTGAATACATTGTATTGTTTGATGTTGTTTAAATAGCATAAAATGATTTATTATATAGTATCTTATGTATGATTAATAATATTTAAATTATATTTATCTCATTTATCGAGCATTGAATGTAGTATTATTCGACATTCATTAACAAATTAATATCTTTTTCCACATTAAAAGGCTTCTTTAAAAGAGATCTACGACTTTTGATGCGCACTCATTTAATTTAAAAAAGGCATGACTATTTATATTTATTAGAGATTTGTATATAGTGCAATTAATTATGCTAATATTCGTTATAATAAGGAAAATCAAAATAAGAGAAAAAATTGTAGATTTTGCAACACAGCAAAGATCATCACATTGTTCTTTTGTACTCTAAAATGAGAAAACTATTAATACAAATTTAATTACATTCTAATTTTATAAAAAGGAATTTTATGTTTTAAGTTTTTAATTCTAACAGAAATATCTTGAAACACAACAGCATTATTAAACTTGATTATTTCTGTGTGCAATTTAGTTTTAGTTAGGTAGAATTTTAAAAATACTTTTTTTCAGAGATAATTTATAAGCAATACGAAATTAGTAAATATTTTTATTCTGAATGATGTTGTACAATGCATATTAGATTGTATTGGTAATGTATAATTTCTTACATTCTAAAGGAATAAAAAGATGCATGCATGAAATCCTTATGATTTACTGTATTTCCTTATGCTGAGCATTATTGTTGTAGAAGAGTTTTCTCCATTGTGTATGTTGGTTGAACGTGGCATACACCGGCTGCTTGATTGGTCATGAGGCTTCGGTTCTTTGGCTGTCACGATTGTTAAATCTCAACCATTGGATCTTTTTTCTTTGGGGAAATCTCAAGGAATTGTTGTGTCAATAAATAATGGCTAACAAACGGTCTTAGTTGTTCGTCAGCATGTTTATTTTTCCTCATTGGACACCACGCTGGTGTGTCGTGTGCACTCGTCCATTCTATGGCGCGTTTGAACCTGCTTCGATATGTACAGTGGACACTTAAAACATCTGCCTTTTTAAATATTTGCATACTGCTGTTGATATGTCTAATGTGGTGTTTTTTTTTCCTTTCTCCGGCATACTTTCGTGTTTTTCTCGTAAACTATGGATGATACAAGCTTTTTATGTACTGGTAAACTGGTTGTGTACTGTTTGTGCTCTATTTTAGGACACCTGTATATTTTAACCTATCCAGAATTACAGCAATGAAATTTAATTTCTACTTTTATTTTAAAATATTTATGATGAATATACTTTTTGCTGTAAATATGAATAAAATAAAAGAAGTAATAGTTATAATTCATACATAACTTCTAAATAAGAAATAAAGACCATTATAACGTTATGATAAAATATTTTATTAAGTTTATATACAAGCACAAAATGCATTTGATCAATTTATCCCGAAACCCCTTTTATTTACTTCATTTTACTTTCCGTTGAGAAAAAAAAAAGATACATTTATGCTAAAATAGGAGAAAAGGGCCTTCAATAGCTCACTCCCCTTTAATACATCTACATACATATTTCTTTATTTAATTATTCATTAAATATTTACGCTATTCAAGATAAAATCAGGAGAAAAAATATTGAATACGCCGACTTCAAAAGATGCGAACTTCTGCAATCCAAATGGGAAGTTAATTGAAATACCCTTTTTCATAAAAATAAATTTCTTTCTTTGATTCTTTTTGTTAACGAACCACCGCAGAGAAAAGTCTTTTAATTTGAGTTAATATCTATTTCAAAAACATCTCGGTTTTGTTATTTAGCTAGTTTTCTTGCTGATTTATTTACTTTCATCCCAGAAATAATTACTCTCAATAAAGTTATGTTCCAGAAATTCTTTTTGGGTTCATTGAGGCTGTTATTATTTTTTTTTCAGATTATACATGGCTTTCAATTGCATTTAAAGTAGCCTTCATCAAAATTAATGGAAACTGCATGTAAAATAAAAATAACACTTTCTAATTAATATTTATAAATTTTTGGTTTTTGCCCTTCATATGACTTTCTTTATCAATTATTCCAGTTTTTATACTTTGTCTTTAAGATTCATGTGTAAGTTATGACTTCACATTGTATTTACATAAATATAATATTCTCAAATGTAGGATTGTAAGACAATAATGGAGAAGAAAATGTACATTTAATTTGGAATATGATAATTATTATTTCCAAATTTGAATAGCTTTTTGTATATTGAATACATACAATAATAATAATGGGGTTTTAAACAATGTATGCTGTTATACAGCTGCTTTTGATACATGGTCATAATATTTAAACTTGTAGACAAATATTATGTTTCGAAATATAATAACTATGTACAAACAAAATGTTTGCAAAGTATTTTTTTTAAATTTCATCTTGGAAAATATTTGTATTGAATTTCGTAATAATTCTGTAGACTATAATATTGAGCTGTATGTAGCTATATATATATATATGTGTGTGTGTGTGTGTGTGTAAAGGTAAATACAGGGTGGTTCTAAAATCATATGACAGACTTTGAAGAGTGGCAGAGCTAACTAAAACAAACAACTTTTGTACAGGAATATATAGGCGCAAACATAAAACGTTCATTAGCAGCTTACTTGACGTGTTTTTCCGTACAGAAAATGTTAAATCAGTTTCCGAAATTGCATCTTCCAGCAGTTCAATACCTAAACTCTCCAAACGGTTGTTTGACTGATATGTAGACGACATGCTACAGCTCTTGTATTTGTGCCAATTGTTTCATCCACATAGTCCAAGCTAACTTTTTACTTTTACCTCTTCCAACAGTACTGACGATGAATGAACCATTTTCTCACATCTGACGATATAATCGCTGAAACATTTTGTGTTCCGAAATGCGTCTATTTGGAAAGCGTTCTTGATACAGCCGCAGCGCTGTTCTGCCGTTACCATTAGCAGCACCGTGTGTTAGATTTATGTTTTCACATATAACTTCAATTATGCGCATTGCTATAATTCTTAAAACGCCTTAAAATTCACATTGAGGTACTAATTATCTTCTACTAAAAATTAATAAATTGTTATGAGTAATTTGTTGTAATTTACTGGGGAAAAATGTTTCCTTACTTTATTATTTATTCATTTCAGTTCCGAATTTATAAGAAAATTGCCATGTACTGTTCACATATTAGGCAAAAACAAAAGCAAACATAACAGCTGGATAAATCATAACTTTGTGAAATTAACTGGTCAAATAAACTACTTTGCGCATACGAAGTAAAACCAAAAATATGAAAAAAATTTCACAATTTAATGAAACTATCTCGTTAAAGATACTACTATTCATGTAACGGCTGAATGAGAATTACAAAAGTATTTAGAATTTACTAACAAATAAAAACATAATTTTATGTACAAAACATTTTCTAGTGTTTACATTTCCTTCAACAACTCAATCGCGAAATTTTCTCATGGTAGGTACAAGTAGATTATAAGAATAAAAAAAAACGTTTTATTTAACATATGTTTCAATATACTTCGAAGAAACTGTCAGCGTTAAATACCCTTGATAGTTACTATATCTGCCCACCAACGTTCTTGACATTCTTCATTCTAGTGGTTAATTTAGGGAGTTTATTAATTTAAAAAGATACACTATAAACATTGAATCAATATACCTTTAAGATTATTTCAAATCATTTTGTATTTTAACTGGATTAAGGAAAAAAGGGAATTATCACATTTCCAAACTATTATAATGTAAAACTGGTTGCTTCAAAATATTCTGATATAATAAATAAGTCATTTTACATAATATAATTTTCTGAAGCAATGTATTCAAAAATCAAGCGAAAGATTAAAATTTTCTCAAATAAATGAATAATTAAACTTTATTTCTTATTTCTCAATCACAAGATTAACAAACATTTCATAAATTCATTAGAAACACCTGAAAAGATTAAAGTAATTATATTTACCAAGCAAGGAAGAAATATTAGTTCGAGTACTTTGTAGTCTTTCCCATTATTACGTTCTGACATGCATGTGAATCAAATGAAATATAGTTACTCTTCAGTATACACTTCTATATCCATAAATCACGCTAATTAGAGGCATGGAATTATTGAAAATTAGTTACTAAATATCGATTATACTTGTAAATTCTCTACAATAATTTTTAAGATGCTGCTGATGATGGGGGGGGAGGGCAAGACTTTTCATTCTTCCATAAATAAAACTTCAATAATTATCTGATTGGCGTTCTTTAATTTTTTTATTTATTCATTGCACAAGAAATATCAGAACAATTATTAGAAAATTGACATGCCATCTCAAAGATTTATTACTTATTTCAAAGTATTCCCAAACTGTTATTGACATCGAATTAAATTTCTGATAAAATTTAATAATACTTCATTTTTAAAATTACATAGAATCCAGCATTCAATATATACAGAAAATTATAGATAATACAGGAAAAAATGTACATACAATTATATTGTAATAATTTTAAGATACTATATAATTCTAATAAATAATATAATTAATAAAAATATAATAAGGTAATATAATTCTAATCATTTCAAAGTACAATTATTATAATTCTAATAATTTCAAATAGTTTACAATTAATTATTAGTCAGTGTTAATTTTTAAACATGTATGAAGAATTTTTTTAAAATTTATATCCTTTACTTTTTTTTAAATTGTTGAAATGCAGATATTGTTCTAAATTGAACAAAAAACTGTATCATAAAATAATACTGAATTTTCAAAAACTAAAAAAACACCTTTTTAAGCGGAATGAGTTAATTTTATAAAAAAATTATTGTTATTAAACTAAATTTCGTACGATATTTTTGAAATTCGTCTGAGTATGATAAATAATTAATTAATGCATAAATATATGTTTCTCAATTCTTATGGGAAAGGGATCAAAAAGTAAAAATAAATTTATCCATTTTATTTCGATAAAAAGTTATGTAATGAATACCTGAGAAAGAAGTATACTACAAATAGCATTTGCGTCTCCAAGAACATTAACCGTACCAACAAATATTCAGTTTTCCTTCAAGAACCTTTTCAGGAAGACCTATTAGGAATTTATGTGGCAATAGAATATAAGGGATTCTCATGTAAAGAAAGAATGCATTAATACTTAGGCACCACAAGTGCTAAATCACTAATTTCAGGCGCTGGTTCGTGTGCATTTGTGGCGTGTGTGTTGTGTATCCAATTCAATTACTCATTCACTAACAAAGAACTTCTATTACATCCAGAACATTATAAGAAACAGCATGAGAGTTCCTGTAATTAAGATTATGTTGAAACTGGTCATTAATCTTGGGCTTTATAAGCTAATTCACAAAAGAACATTCGACCAAATGGAGGAACTAATGGGAAGTATCGAAGAGGTCACACATCTGAGGTAAATATTAATTGTTTAATTAACTTCTAATATAAAAGAAGTTGTATCTTATTATGAGATCATTAATTCATTTGTTCGGCTTCGATTTATTACATTTCCGTGGAAAAGTATTCTTTCTTACATGCCTAAGACTTTTAAACATCTACGGGCTGAAAGTATGTGCATACTTTTATGATTATTTCATCTGGAAAAAATAATCTCGTTCGAGAAAAAATTTACAAAATGATGTTGTTTCTATAAAATGTGATGAAAAAACAATTGCACTTCATTTTATTTCAATGAAATTAATTTTCATCATATTTTATATGAAAGTTTGGTAAATATTTTCCCGTAATTGCTAATTAAGGAAATTTAGATTTTCGTTTGTCATTTTTGAATAAATGTAATAAAATAACTACAATAAAAACGATTTACAATAATATGTGTGAAAAAAAATCTTCAATATTTAATTAATAAAAACCAAAAGTCATCGGTAAGCAATTTATAGATGTTCATTATATGCCAGTAATTCATACTTTTTTTACAAAGAGCATAATGAAGATTTTCTTTTTCAAACTAAGAAAAATTCTTTAACTGTTTTTGAGATAATTATACTAATTATAAATCCTAATACTTGATTTCTCATGATTCGTTATAATAAACTGAGTGCGAATGCGAAATAACAGCTGGAGCAGTTTCTGGAATGGTGCATTTGAGTTCAGAAATTATTATATTTTTCAGAGTATTAATGGCAATGTTATGGTCGTACATAAAGGTTTAATTACAGCGATGTCCAACGATTATAACTTATAACACAGTTGTGAAATAATATTTATCAGCTATGTGGGGGGAAAAACATCATGTGCATATTTTTAAGAAAAGCAAAACGAGATTCATTGTAATTTTTAAGAACTGATTTCTTATTAAACGCAATTAATTTTGTCACTGAGGCGCAACAGTCAGAAAGAAAACATCTACAAATTACAATTATAGAAATTTCAATTTTATAGTGTATAATTATTTCAAAATTAAGTGATCGATATTTAATTGAACACTATAAGTTTATTACTTATTAAGGATTCAGAAATAATCCTTTGATCTAAAGTGCAAAAAAAAAAAAAAATTGCTTAAAACTGGCCATGGGAAATAGAAAATAATGGAATATTCTTTATTATATGAGTGTGTGTTCACTAATACCTTTTAATATATATTAAGACATCTAATGTGTTCAATGACAAATTAATGCAACACATTATAGTTGAAGATGTTAACATCTCCAATGAATTTCCTGTATGATTTGTAATGAGTAGACGAATGCATTAAATTTGATTCATTTTCTCGAATCTGTTGAATGTAATATCATTGAGAGAACAATTAGATGTCTTTGTAATATAACAGACTTGAATATGGTTATTTTAGAGTACTGATGTGTTAAATATTACGTAAGCAAGCTTCTTGACTATTGTTGTTTTCTTGTGGAATAAATTATTCTCCATGAAATGGACATCTCAGTTTAGTACAAGCACAAACAAATATTATGATAAAAAATGAGCCCACACAGAATACAAATAAGAAACTCCGATCACACCACACACATCTATGTGAACAAGCGTTTTCAGGAATAATCAGTAGAAATAGGAAAAAGCGCGTATCACACAGCTATTCTTCCGCCGAAAAAATAGTTCTCTCTCTCCAACCCAACAGCTATTATTTGACATTTTTCTCGGACACGAACTTGATCGTCTTTTCTAAATTCCAACATCATCTCGAATCAAGATTTTTCAATTCTAATTTGGTGTAAAATCTATACAACTCCTACATAATTTTGAAAAAATCATAATGTACAAAGGGTTTTTTTTGTTTCTTATTGTAATATATTAATACAATGCAGTAAATAATTTTGAAAAACTTGAAATTTTGAGCCATTGTCAAACGTCTGAAAAGTTATCGTAACTAGTATATTACTTCTAGTAATGCTACATGAGGAACATTTTGATTCAACTCTTTGATTGATTAAACCAAAAAAAAAATAGTCAGCAATATGATTTTATGGATTCGAAACTATGATACGCTATAATAATATGCCTATGAAGGCTGGGAACTTAATAACTAACTACCTCTGTTTTAGAACGCATACGTAGTTTTCTTATAGAAAACTAGAGAAATCTTTTCTCCACTCTCTCTATCTCTCTCTTTCTTTGTCTATCTCTCTCTCTATATATATATATTCAGAGAGAGATTTACAGAAAAAGTAATTTCGTAAATATTTATATTCTATTATCGAGTCATTATAATATTATTAATATTTTTATGGTAAAATCTTGAAGGGTCATACCCATATTCAATTTAATAAAGCTTTTAAAGTATTATTAATTTGATATGATATAGATAAATTTATAATCTTCCAAAGCTTTTAATAAATTTACCAATTCATTGTGCAAATATTGAGTATCCTCTCATATCTTTTTAAACGAGAAAATTTACGAAAGCTATGGGAATTCGAAATTTAATTAAATCTGAGAAAATGTTATAAACTATAATGAAAAATAATATTGATTATCTTAAGCAAACAGCTGTTGCTTGGACCAATAAGGATATAATTAAATTCATGAAAAATTGGGATAGTTCTCCAATAGATAATTTTTATTTCTAGAATCTTGTAACGCGCAATAGATAGGAAGGGTATGATTAAAATTCTGTAAATGCTCAAGCTAAAATTGCGTTTTAAATTTACAAAAAAATATGAAAAATTTAATAACCTTATTAAATTTTTACCTGCAAGAAAATATCATTACATATAATAAAAATCTTTATAAACAGACTAAAGATTTGCATCAGGTGGATCGTGTCAGTAATTTTTTTGGGCAAACTGCAGCTGCATTTTTATGAACTAAACTACATCAATAATGCGTATATTTTTTATCATAATACAGACTATTTAATTGTTTTCAGTATAGACAAGGATTTTAAATATTATATAATACATTTTCTTCTTACTGCAATAACTTATAAGAAAGAATTTGTGTCTCGAATAAATTTGAATATCTGGGCTTAGAATAGTATACTATTCGTTAAAAAAATATTTAGTAACATTTATAATGAAAGAAGCAAATTTCAATTTTATTGTAGTAAAATGCCTTATTTTTGAACCGCATTCTACACGTATTTATGCATAGTAATGTAATATTGAACTGATTTGTTTCGCCATAGTTATTTTATGTAAAACATTGACGATTGCAATACCATTTTTTACTTACTATAGAAAACATAATCTTCCAATTAGTTTTAGAAATATATAAACATTATGTTTATTTATCATCTATTGTAAATTCTGATTTTTGCAAATAATTTTTCCTTACAAATCCATCATACAAAAATAAGTTAATAAAGTCAACTTGTTAGTGATCTATTTTCGAATTTCTATTTTTGCCAAGCATTACATCTTAAGATGAATATTAAAGTAGATTTTATCGTCTTAAAAATACCCACACTGCAAAAATTATATAGTTTTGTTAGATTCTTTTTCTCAGCATATGAATGGCTATATTTAATATAGATAAACAAAATTCATTCTGCGTAAACAACTAGTTTCATGAAAATTTCATAAAATTATATATATACTTTCTGAATTCACATTCAGTAAGCTTTCAAACGGGCTCTCTGTATAAAAATACTTGTGGAGTGTTTCAGCCCTATGCTGAAAAAATTCTTCTTGAAGACTGTTTTAGACTCTGCTTTCCTTGTTTTGGCTTTAATTTAAAATTCATTGAATCTCGAATTTTTTGGCATACATAATTGATATTAGTAATGATTATAATATTAAATTGTATTTTACATTCTAATTGAAAATGGATACCATATTTTTTTATTATGAAATCTGGATTTTGGCAAATGTCGTTTTGATACATCATATACAATGTTTTGTTATATTTTGCTATATGTTTCTCTGACGAACTTCAGTTAGTCGGAGTTATAATAATTGAAGCCATCGGAATTTCAGTAGAGAGAAGTCTCAACAGACAAAGGTCATCAGGGCTGTGAAATTATCCATCACACAATAAGCGATTCAATTAATTGCTATAGACGTTTAGATTAGTAATTATTTCACCACTCTCTTCCCTTAAGTTAAAGTTTGATAGTAAATTGATACGTAAAATAAAGGTGTATTTTATTAATATGTCTCTTAATTCTGTGCATCCAAATTCATCAGTGACCGAAGCGTCGTGACAGTCTGTGTGCATTTCTTCACAGATTTACAAATCCGCATAGAGTTTCTTAAAAATTGATATTACCCACCATTTTGTTACATACATTGAGTGTTTGTATTGATTCTGAACAAAAACAATTAAAAGCGAAATTTACAACAAAAAGTTATTTTTATTAATATGTAAGTGATGATTGAAAAAAGGATGTTGCTATCATACGCATAATATAAGCTCACCAAAATTAATATATTATTGGAGCGTTATTTTTATGGATGTCACTAAAATATCTGCTTTTCATAATCCTAAAGAGACTTTTCAGTGTAATTTTATCTAAAATAGAAATAGGTTTATTTTCAGAGGGATAAGTTATTGTTCCATTCACGTACAATATCCTTCTTCTATTCACCAGTAGAAAAGTCAGCATTTTCAATGAGGTTGAGGGATCAGAACAAGCTGGACAGTTCAATAAATCAACCTTGTTAACTGCTAAACATTGCCGCTAC
Organism: Trichonephila clavata; assembly: GCA_019973975.1. Lineage (NCBI taxonomy): Eukaryota > Metazoa > Arthropoda > Arachnida > Araneae > Nephilidae > Trichonephila > Trichonephila clavata. Next base: position 41,017 of record BMAO01010996.1, read on the forward strand.
AATGAATAGTAGCATTGTATTGCTGACATGTAGGGAATTGCGACAAAATATTCGTAAATAAGATAAGTTTCTGTTTCAGCATATCTTGATGTGCTAAACTTTTCATTTTACTTGAGATAAACACCAGAGGGAGAGTTTTACAAGAAGTAAAAGTTTATAAGCCATTTAACACTTCCTTCTCCAGAGTTTATCTTTCAAAAATACTTCTTTTTCTGTATCAGATAGATCTATAGGGAATAAATCCGTCCATTGTGATAAAGTTTTCATCACTGGATACAATTTCCAAACACAAAATATGTTTGAGCTGTCAGATGCATTTAAAAATTATATTTTAAATGATTGGAAAATCCTTTGAGCTTCAGTTTGCATATTTTTTAGGAAAATTGTCTTACATTCTTATGGATGGGTTTTAAATGTATCTCTTCTTTTAATCTTGCTCTAACAATACAATTGGTGGTGTTTAAAAGACGTCTAGCTTTCTGAGGACACTTTCAGGCCACGTCGTTTACTTATGTGATTCGCAGTTAGCGCATAATTTGATATTGCTTGAACAATTAAATGTTTATATTTTGAAGAAAATTCTGACAAATTTACTGTCTTATTCCGTAGAAAACTTTAATCTAGTTACGAGATTACCTTACTTTACGTGAGATAGATTTCTATAAATCCGTTTCCAGTATCATTATAAACTTCAAAGTAACTTTTTCTCTTTCTAACAACTAAGAATTCTCAAAATGGACTACAATTATTTGTACGTTGTTTTGATGAGAAAATTAAACCTTGATCTATATTTATATGCAGCACACACGTGCGCACATTTCGCGATCACCACGGTGCATGCGCATAACCGGTTCTTTTTGCACATTCTCACACATATTGTAACTATTTTCTCCAGATATACAATTTAATTTCATAAACCGTTAAATTAAGAATTGTGAAACATTCATGGTTGACCTAGAGATATGTATAGTATATATTTACAGTGGGAAAACAGAATATTTTGCCCCCGCTGCAAAATCTGGTCTTACCCAAGCCGGATCTTTCAAAGAATTGTAAAACCATAAAATAACATAGGCTTTGGGTCCTCCAGAATCCTTGGTCGGGGGTTCCGGGGGTGCACGTTACACCACTTTTTTTATACATGTTAAGATATAGAGATATAGGTAGAAACCGATACATAACAAGTAATATAAAAAAAGTCAATTCCTACTTTGAATGGATGAATAGAAATTATTTTATTAACGACTGAAAATTTGAACAAGATGTATATATACTTTTATGTATATATATATATATATATATATATATTTAAGGAGAGAGTGAACTAATTGTAGGAATTGAAAAAAGAGAATGGTTTGGCTGCATTGTTATAAATATGCACACACACGGTTTGACTAGCTTGGCTGAAAAAACGGTTTTCTACTCCAACTTTTGTCATTGTTTTAACAGTTACATTGTTACAATAAAGGAGACGAATATAAGTTGGCATCGAAAACTGGTAATTAAATAATTAATATTTGAAAAAAACTGTATTAACATCAATTGTCATCCACTAAAAGTTTTAAAAACATTTTTGAACCTGTGATTGGGTGAATATAAAGCATTTTGTTAACGATTGAAAATTTGAACAAGATTTATATATATATATATATATAGGGAGAGAGTGATATACATAAATAGTAGGAATTGAAAAAGTAAGAAATGTCTATGCGAAAGAAAAATATTACTTGGGTGCCTCGATTGGTCCTCACGAAGTTCTCCGGTGATTTATATAGTATACTAGCTTTTACCCGTGGCTCCTCTAGCGTTGATGTCTTTAAATAACTGTCAAAGTCGTAATCATTATCATTGGAAAGTAAATAATATAATATGGTAATTTTTTTTATTGTTTGACTGGAACCAATAAAATTTAAAATGTGCAGTACGACCGTTGGTCAGTAAAATCGCGGCTATACCAGAAGAAGCCATAGCAACTGCTATTTTCTGGGTTTTTCTGATGGTCATTAGTAATAAGTTTTGCTAAAATGTTTTTCCTGTTCCTCCAGGGGCCTCGAGAAAAAAGAGTGCACCACTGCCGGATTCTATTTTGCGTAACACTTGTTGGAATTATGACTTTGTGCTGGAGTTAATTGAGGGGTAAATTCTGTTACTTGATGTTGCAATGCTATAAAATCGTAGTTTAATTCTCAAGTAATTTCATTATCGAAGCCATTTCCGTCGACACGTTTAGGACTAATCATTCCAAAATCATGTAGCTTCTTCCTAACCATTCTGAAAACCTTTATTACGTTTCGTTGCAGATATGTTCATTGAAAGGCATATTTGGTTGTTTTTCGTCACATAATATATCTTCCGCCATGTAGTATTCGTACTTATTCCAAAAGATTTGAGGATTAGAAAGACCGAAGATGTGTAATAAGTATTGCGTAAAGCTCCCTAATTTTATTCGGCGAGTGATATTGTATGGATGTCACCATAGTATATCTTCAAAGTAATACCTCCATGTAAAATATCTAGGTTCAGTATAAGTGAAAAATTTTGTGCAAAATATGAATATTGTATAATTAGGTTTGAAAAAATTCAAAGTAATAAATACTTTCAAAACTAATCAAAACTTTTTATGAAACTGTCAATTAATATTACCATAGAATTTTCAACATCACGCGCGCGCAATTCACTAAAACTTTATTTCGTTTCCCTCTTTAAAAAGTGGGAGAAAATTTGCATTAAAATATCTGGGATTGTCGGAATAGAGAACTTCTTAGCCATCTTGGCGATATTTCTCAAAGTTTGACGTTTAATAAAAAACCATTTAAAAAATTGCTTTTTGTAAAGATGCTAAATTACACTTTGTTTCAGTTATTTGTTACAAATGTGAGAAAATGTTTTTTAAAATACCCATTATTGACCAAATGCATAATTTTGCGCCAACTTGGCGGGGAGTAAGCAACGTCAATGTTTTATCCGCATAGTTCCCGTTTCCGTAGGAACATGGAGATAAAATATATCTTATGTTACTCGCTGATAATGTAGCTTTCCATTGGTGAAATAAGTTTTAAAATCGGACCAGAAGTTCCGAGATTAGCCGGAACAAACAGACAGACAAAAAATTTAAAAATTGATTTTTTGATATAAGTACCGTATATACCTTTAAATGCATTTAGTAAAAAGCTGCTAATTTGAAATTACAAACAGACACTTCAATTTTATTTATTTGTATAGATATCGGTTCCATTTATTGGAACAGAAACGCTATGTGAAACTAAGTAAGTAATCGTGACTTATGGCATAAGTATGAATAAGAGATTTTATTGATACATACAAAGTATCGATAACAGGCATTGCTTATAAATAGATTTCAAATAGAATATATTATTCTATGTATGTATTTTAAAGGCATATTTTTATAAGGCTTCCAAAAATTCGAAATCATAGCTCTAGATGAATTTTCCATTGCCTAGAATACCAATATTTAGTTATTTAGACTAGTAAGAATAGAGTAACGTTTAAGTGTTTGTGTGTATTCTTAAATAGGCAAGAAGAGCTCCTTAGTTAAATTTAACACTTTTTCATGGACAGAAATGCTTACAAATTGCATTAATTTACTAACGATAATGATATAGCTGTCAACAGATAGAGCTTTAAGCTGTAAATGTTAATTTTGCATTCACAACTCTTAAGTTTACTGTGAGAGAAGAATTTCTGCATTAAAATTCAATTGAAACTATTGTACTAGAACTATCATCTGAAATCGCATTTGAAAAAACAATTTGATTTCTCGAGAAATAAAGAATTCAAGAACTCTTCACTGAATTGGTCCTTATGCAGTTACACGGGTGAAATAAGAATAAATCACTTGAATAATGCTCAACAAATACAAGAAATTGGCCATCTATGTTTCTCAGGCATTGAATTGCAGCATGACGTATTTGAGATATTTAGAGTAAGAATCGAAGAGGTAAATTGTTCACCAAACTGCGATTTAACATTGACAGTTTTAAGACGGTTTTTTCGTGTAAGATAGGGCAAAATAATGATAACATTCGAGAATTGCAAATAAATTCTTGGAAAAGGGTTGAAAATTTCTTTTCAATTTTGATTTGCTTTCAAAGAAAAACATTTCACAAATGCTTGGTAGTAAAAATAGCCTTAGAGATAGAGAAAAAGATTTATTTTTGAGATTCTTGTAAGTATTTTATACTTTGCTCTTGCATTTAATCTTTGCTGAGTCTTTTTTCTGTACCTCATTACTTTTCTTTTCTGTTGCTGATTTGAAACATGATTTTTACCAATAAAAAGAAAGAAAATATTACATTTTTTTTTATTATCCTCAAAATTTTGCTTTTTACTAATGAAATACTTCCTTTTCATTTTTATTCCCTACCCCTCCCCTCTGAAAAGTCATGATATTTGCTTTATTTCCAAAATACGCTCGATAACATAAAAAGTGGTGCACTAAGAAAAAACGCTTGATTGTAAAATAGATTTAAAAATAGATGGAAAATTGGAATTTATTCTAGAGATTATTATGGGCATGGTATTCTTTGCAGTTACATTTCATTTTTGTAAGCATTTTTTTATATGCCATTGCTTTTGTTTGTGATCGCTGATTTTAAATATCATTTGATGAGGAGGATAGAAACTGTTTTATAAACAACAAAGAAAATATTATCATTCTTGATTTTTTCAAATTGTCTTTTTGCTAATGAAATACTTTCATTTCTCTTCTATTTTTTCTCCACAAAGTCATTGCATTTGTTTTATCTCAAATATATAATATAGCTTAAAAAACGAAGTATCAATGGATTATCCAACTGGAACGAAAACAGGTAGATGCGGTATTTAGGAAAAAAATATTAATCATTCATATGCACTGAATGTTTCATTTAGAAAATATAACTATCAGTGCAAAAAAAGTGAAAATGAGTTGGCCCATTTCTGGCTCTGTAATCGTCGCTGGGCTACTGACTCGTGATTTAGTGGCTGTCCATCTGTGGGTTTGTTTGCATGCCTGTTTTGATAATTTAATCAATTCAAAATGTTTGATATTGATTGTGGAATAATTAATAAACTGTGCCTATCTGGTATCAAGCTCATGATATATGTATCATAAGTTTAAATCTCACACAATGCATTGTTGACCCTAACGTGCCGAGGTACCCGCATCTTTATTATAATGAATGTTGCAATGAGAGACTATAATAGTTCAATACACGTGAAAGAAGTTCTTGCGGTTAAATGAAATTTTTACTTCTTTGATACTTTAGTAAACACCAGGATAAAAACTATCTCTGTATTATTATTTACCTTTCAGGAACATTTTTCATAAACCCATGTGAAATGTTTCTATTTTTAATTCACTATCATTCTTCTCACTATTGACAACACAATTTATGTATTTCATTCATAATGAAATTTAAGTAATTGATCCTGATTCCTAGTTTTTATCATCTTTTGAAGCTAGAAGTGTATTTCTAATATCTGGATGTAAGTACTTGT